>JAPPVO010000013.1:58568696-58658553 GCA_030407325.1 Camellia japonica | reverse complement strand
CGGAGAGAAAATGCAACAACATGATCTAATTACAGAGAGTACAGAAATTAGAAATATTCTGTAAAGGATAGGTAGCTTTTGGCTTTGAACCTTCCCTTGTGAGACATTATCGGATTTACTAGCTAAACAGTGAACATGATATCTTGAACTGTTCAGCCGTTTGTGTAAACCAAGACAATAGAACTCACACAGTATATTCCCAGACACAGTTTAGTTCTCACTATTGTGTTCATTTTGGCCCTGAACAACCTGGTCTCTCATGAGTGCTCTAGAGAATTGTAGCCCTTCACAAATCTCACAGAACCGGCCCAGTTCACACTCACATATGTGATTCTTATGAAGAGTATCCTGCTATACTCCACTAGGTTAACCTAGATATAAGAATCATTAAAAGTTTTACTTAACCTAAAACGCTGCAGACATCACTATTTCATCATAGAAATGGGTAGGAGTTAGACTCCCCAGTGATCCTTCTGAGTCATTCACAACTCGGTTGTCCCTTTGAACCTAGATCTTGGGATCTCTAGTCAACTAGGTTGGGTTGCCGTTGTAGTAACTCTTATTCAATAGGCTTTAGTCCCATTCCCCTCGATGAATTCTCAACTAACTCTCTTGCTAACCCTTGGTTAGTGGATCCACTATGTTGTCTTTAGACTTAACTATTCTATGGAAATAATTCCATTAGAGAGTAGTTGTCTTACGGTATTATGTCGACGACGAATGTGTCGTGACTTACCGTTATACATATGACTCTGTGCTCTACCAATTGCTGATTGACTATCACAATGTATGCATATAGCAGGCACCGGTTTTGGCCATATTGGAATATCTTCAAGGAAGTGGCGAAGCCATTCTGCCTCTTCCCTTGCTTTGTCTAACGCTATGAATTCAGATTCCATAGTAGACCTAGCAATACAAGTCTGTTTGGAAGATTTCCAAGATACAGCCGCCCCACTAAGAGTAAAGACATACCCACTGGTGGACTTCGAGTCTCTAGTATCCGATATCCAATTTGCATCACAGTATCCTTCAAGTACTGCTGGATATCTAGTATAATGAAGCCCAATGTTACGAGTAAATTGGAGATATCTTAGAACCCTTATAATTGCTTTCCAGTGTTCTACTCCCGGATTACTCGTATATCTACTTAATTTACTTACTGCATAAGCTATATCTGGGCGAGTGCAGTTCATCAAGTACATTAAGCTTCCAATAATTTGGGCATACTCCAATTGAGAAATACTTTCCTGTATATTCTTAGAAAGATACAAATTAACATCTACAGGAGTTCTAGCAAGATGATCATCATCTTTGCTGAATTTGTCAAGTATTTTCTCAATGTAATGAGATTGTAACAAAGCATATCCGTCTGATGTTTTGGTAATTTTTCATACCAAGAATTACATCAGCAATGCCTATGTCCTTCATGTCAAAATGTTTATTCAACATTTTCTTAGTAGTTTTAATCATATCATTATTACTACCAATGATGAGCATATCATCTACATAAAGACATACAATGACATAACCTTTGTCTGTGTTTTTAATATAAACACATTTGTCACACTCATTAATTTTAAATCCATTTGACATCATTGCCTTGTCAAATTTCTCATGCCATTGCTTTGGCACTTGTTGGAACAATCTTCTGTGTAAATAAAATAAACTGAAATAATTCAAACAAAATAATTAAATAACATACCGAATTTAATTCGTTGAACCGAATAAATAATTTAAGACCAAGTCGAGTGTGTGACACTCTGTCCTTAAGACAGATTCGCCCTGCTACGGTACTTACGGTTGAGTGGCGTCTATCTCCCAAGATACAATGATCTTCACAAATTGTAGTAGTACTCCAAACAATTTGTCCGGCGAACCAAACCTGTGATCTATACTCTCTTTATCATTTTCCTAAAACTAGAATGTAGGAAAATGCACTAAATAAAAGAAATGGACAGCAACAAGGACAATTTGCATATTGAATTATTCCGGATGGAAAAATTGGGATCACAAAGACTTCATCCTCTGGGATCCGGACCGCTGGAAAAGGCTGAATATATAGCCAATAAATATGACCCGAACAGGTACTATTTGACCGTTGCCAGAAACTATTTTCAAATATTGAAAAAGCTAACCGTTGGTCAAACACAAGATTTCAAACAATTTGAAGGTTGTTGGTCTAACAGTAGGTTCATATTTATTTTATTTAAACTATTTCAAATATATATATATATTATATATATATATATATATATATAAAACTATAAAATAGTTAAATAAATAAATAAATGAAGAGGTATAAACTTTTAAGGAACCTAAAAATAGAATTTTAGAATTGAATTAAATTCTCACAATTACAAATTTTAGGAAACCACTTAAGAACTCAAAATTTGTATTTAGAATTAAATTAAATTCCCACAATAATTTTTATTGAAAAAATTCAAAAGAATTTTATCTAAATAAAAATTAATGTTACGTCAACTTCCCATTCACTCATAAATGGTTTTGACGTTCCGTCTTCACCGTGTGACTTGCCACGCGGCAAGGAACACTTCACCTCTTCGGACCCACCCCAAACCACGTTTGGGGCCACTCAAATTTGGACTCAAAGTTGGCCCAAAAAATGCCTATATAAAACCATTTTTAGTTTTCATATTTTTGAAAATAATTCATGATGGTCTCATTTCAAATACCAAACTCTCACAAATCAGAAGCCTAGCAATCCCTCTTGGATTTCAAGTCCTACTAACAAAAAATTTGAAAGTTCAAATATGCATTTAACTTGAACAAAACATTTAGGGCATATTTGGTTTGCTTCTTAAAATATATATTTGGAGAAAAAAATTCTAAAAACATATTTCATTGAAAATTAAAAATAAAAATTCTAAAATCAATTTTCTCTTTATTACACGTCAATCAATCACTTATTTTCTTTTATTTTTCCTTCTCAATTACTTTTTCTCTTTCATCTATCTATTCAATTAGAGCATCTCCAACGGTGAATTTCTTTTTTCACCAAATCTGAGTCAAAAATGACCCATTTCACCAAATCTGATACCACTCGCTCCAACGGTGCATCAAATCCCGTATCAAATCCTATGGGTCAACCGGTTGGTCGACCGGTAAGCGTAAATATTTTTTCGAATGATGCAAAATGATGAAAATCCACCAATTGTTTCAAATGATGAAAACCACCAATTGTTAAACAATTGTTTCTTTAAACAATTCATCTCAGCAATCAAATGAATCTATGATTAAACAATTGTTTCTTTAATTTGCAACTTTCATTCTCATTTCACATGTTTGGGTCGACCGGTTGGTTGACCGGCCGGTCAACCGGTAAGGCAAAATAAATTTTTTTTTTTTTTTTTTTAAACTTGTTTGAACTTTTTTGACCGGTTTGAACCCACCAATTGTAAAGGAAATCGGTCGACCGGTTGGTCAACCGGCCGGGCAACCGGTTGGTCGACCGGGTTCTCCCTCCAACGGTTACAAACAGTGTTTTGATGAAATCAATATCTTATCCTCAGTTTGATGAATTGTTTGATGAAATTTCAATTTGATATCGATTTGGTGCAACCGTTGGAGCACCAAACAGTAACTTTTTCATCAAAATTTGAATTTGATGTCAACTTTGGTGAACCGTTGGAGATGGTCTTACAAAAAAAATATCAAATCATTCCAAATTTCAAAACTCAAACGAGTTATGTTAGGTATTCAAAATAATCTACTAATTTTTCTACCAAACTTCTCACATGAGTGTGGGATCCACACACATACAACCAAATGAATTTTTAATTTTCTAAACTCTCTAAAAAATTATTTTTGAAATAATATCTCAAAATACAAACCAAACAAGACTTAAATTTTTATGTACAAGGAAAAAATAATTCATGTTTAATAGATCAAATAAATTTTTATGTACAAACAAGACCTCAGGGTTGGTTGGGAAGTGGGTTAGCTTTTTGGCTTTTTTAGCTATTTTAGCCTGGGTTAAAAAGCTTGGTTTGGGAAGAGCTTTTTGGCTTTTTTGGCTTTTTTTGTGAGAGAAGAGTGTAATGATTATGAATTGGATGTGATATTTTGTTTTTAGTGGCTAAAATAGCCTATTTTGTCTTTTGTGACTAAAATAGCCAAAAAAGCCTACTTTAGCTCTTCCCAAACGATGCCATACAATTGTTCAATTTGATATAATTATTCTCATATTTATAATTGATTTCTTATCAATTGGTAAAAAAAATATTTTGAGATAGGGAGGAAAAGTCGAGACTATGACTTGTCGTGAGAGAGAAAGGGGGTGTTTGGTGGGGCTTTTTTGAGCCAACTCATGTCTTCTGGCTTTTAAAAAGTTATTTTGGACTATTTGGTTAAACTTCTTTCAAACAGTTTCTGATTCTAACAACTTATTTTAAGTCAAAAAAGTTGATTCTGAGAAGCTGCTCCCCCTTACTTCTAATTATCAGTTTCTGCTGTGGACATATTAATTCACGGTTATACTCTTAGATTTTTTTATTTTTTATTTTTTTAAAAATAAAAAAAGACCCAAATTGACTATATAATATTATTATTATTTTTTGTGAGAAATGTAGACAAATAGTGAATAATAAAAAATAAAATTTAATTGAAAAAGTTATTTCACAGTTTATTTAACAAACACTACTCAGCAACTTAAATCTATAATCCAACAACTATATTAAACAGATTGATAACTTATGATTAAAGTCATAATTTATAATCTGCTAAGTTATAATTTATAATCTGTTTTAATAGTTACACTAAACAGGACTAAAATGGTTTATAAACAAATTTTTACACATAAAATATATTTTGAATAGTGTGATAATGAATTTTTTTTTCTAAATTACAATGCACAATCATAAACAATATTTCAATGATCACATTTGATTTACTATTTAAGTTTTTCACAATTATATTGATGAAAGTAAATATAATAAAAATATAAATAGTTTATACATTAAATTGTGTAAATAAATTTTATATTTTGATAAATTTACAATTATTTGTATTGATATTATTTTTTAAAATTGTCTCTTAATTTAATAAGTTTTATCACTTTATTGAATAAAAAATAACTGCAAAAAGTGAAAAGTAAACTCCTGTCACCTCCTAATGAATTTTGGGTCAACGAGTCATTTAACTTGCAAATTGTGCCTGGGCATGTCAGAATCTTCTACTTACAAAAATAAATAAATAAAAATAAAAAAATGATTGATGTATCAAATTTGAGCTCCCCAAACCGTTTGAATTATGTAAATCGAATAATTGGCCGGATGACCGGCGTCCCCTTATCAACTGTAATTGTCATTATTGTCAGTTGACATCTGTCGAATAACTGGTTGGACAACCACTTAGATGACCAGTCAGACAATCGATATGTACAAATTCAGGCAAATTCAAATTCGATAGATATAATATTACTGAAAATTTTAGCTATAATTCTATTTCTCAAACAATTTTATTTCTGGTAAACAAATTTCTAAAATTTAATTTCTCAATATACATAATTTGCCATTAATTACCTCTTAGTACATAATATCAGCACTTACCAATGCTATCGCTCTTCCTTTCTCCTTCCTCCATCAACCTTCCTAGTCTTGTCAACCTCTCCAACTATTCTACAAATTCCCGTTGTTCCTTTCCAGTCCATTTCATGTATTATCACCCCTTCTCCTCATTGCCTTTACTACTATCAAAGTTGATATTGTCCCATCCCAACCCAACCCCCTTCTTCCCCATTGAATTCCTCCTCTTCATATTCTTTTTTCCCACTTTTGTTGCACCCCTTTTTAACCTAATTCTTCTTATTATTATTTTAGGGTTTCATAGTCAACAAAAATTGAGTGGCAAAATTAGGAGGGGGTTAGGGAGGGTTGGCAACATAAAAAGGAAAGGCGACTGGGGGTTATCTTGAAAATACGGTGGTCGGGGGGGGTGTGATGATAGTTAGGGCTAGGGTTAAGGTTAGGTTAAGTTATGGTTTGAAAGCCAGAGATGATGGTATTTTGATATTATTTAAAAATCGATGGTGTGAATTGAGAAAAAAAAATTCAAATAAAGTTTGATGTAAACTGAGTAGATAGTGTATACTAAGAGAATACGTGGTGTACATTTAAAGAGTCTCAGGCATGATGCATGCGACATTATTATTATTAACCACGTAGCTTTTCTACAATTCATATGGGGTTTATTATAGGCCTCACTTTGATAATTCAATTTGTTCTTTTTATATGATATTATGTGTAAATCGTTCATAGAAAAATAAATTGATTTGACAATTGTTGTTATATTGTTTCGTTACATTTGTTTTTAAAAAACAAATTTGTATCTTTTAAAAGAAAAATATGACCACAATTATTGAATGGATCTAATATTTTTTTTCATAGACAATCAACATATAAACCTACAAAATTAATAGAATCTCTGCTCTATTATTAAATTATAAATGTTAACAAACAACTCATTGATTGTAGCTAATTAAAAAAGAAAAATGTTTCAATCACGCAAATTTTTTTCCCTACAACCTTGACAAATGAGATTTGTAATCTCCCTAACATTTGTAATCTCATTACAAAATTTGTAATCTCATTACAAATTACCTCTTGAATAGCTGATGTCATACCCTAAAATCTTCTAAATGACCATTTTGTCATTTTTCTTACTATTTCTTCTCCCTATTATCATAACTGCATTCTACATCTTTCCATCAATAAATTCTATTTGAACATATTTTGATTGAATGATGACATACATACATAAATTTTTTACAAAATTTTCAAACACAATGATATAATTTAATGGTGACCTTTAACTTCAAAATAAAACACACATAAACATGATTTATATTTACAATAATATCACTATCACAATATTTTTATGATTTTTTTGTATAAATTTTTATATATGAATAAAAAAATTTATTTTTATTTCTACCATCAATTTTCTTTTTCGTTTATTCACCCACATTTGTTATAATATTACCAAATACCGTTATTCATATTTATTACAGTATTACTAAATTTTTATATGTTTTTGTATTTGGTGAATTTAAAAAAAATCACAAAATATTAAAAAATAAAAAAATAAAGAAATTTAATTTTTTGTATAAGTTAAACTAAAGAAGATAATTCTTATTGCTTTTAAAATGATATAAATAAAATATCAATATTATTTTATTATTTTTTATATAAAAAAGTTAAAAATTAATATGTAGAAGAAGTGTAATTTACCCCCTTTTTTCAATTTTTTTTTTTCCTTTTGAAACATACCTAACATGTTCTCCGATAAAAACGGTGAATAAACTTTGTTGTAAGTCAGACACGTGTCATACAGACACCCACAGTAACATCGGAGCCCCCAGTAACGCAGTCAATTGAAATTCATTATTCACACCTTCCCCGGGGGTCCCACATGCCATGCCTTTTGTCTGACGATCACGTGCAGTTTTCTATCATATCCCCATAAAACACGTTTGCTGGTTGGCAGATGTTTTTGCCTACCCAACGCCTACGTGGCTTAATCAGATGCCGTCCAAGCAGAAAACTCCTGATCCGCCGCATGATCTTCTTCAAATGCAGCTCCATGATTTCGCCACGTGGTAGAATCATGACAATCTGCTTCAGTAACTGAAAACGGCCGTTAGAGGTGTTAAAGCCTGACAGTTGGTGGTGGCGGTTTGACTTTTTACACATGCTTTTGAACGTTTGGCGGGAATCCATTGATGATCAGATCTTCCCGCCATATCGGACGGTAGGGCCCCTCCTCATCAAGATTGAGAAGGAAGGAAATAAAAGGTAGATGGAAAGTGGGAGCCAGATAGGTTCCAGACGGAAAAATTATTCGGTGGAGCACACGTAAGATTTATAGTTCAATTAAAATAAAGGTTTATTTCCGATATACCTTTAAAAAAATAAAATAAAATAAAATAAAGGATTAATTTCAAATACACCTTCTAATGTTACTTACAATACGGATTGTCTTCTATAATTTAGAAAATTATAGATAATTTTTATAATTTTTATTATTGAATAGAATTAATTTAAAAAATAAAATTTCTAACTATTTTTTTATACAATAATAAAATTAGCTAAATTATTAATTGAAATATATTTTTAATATAATTAAAAACTATTAATTGACTTGATAATTTATTGGTAAAAGACATCATTTGTTATAAAATTAGAAATTTCAAGTGGTGATATGTAATTTTCAGAACAAGTGATAATTCGTATTTTAAGTGAACCTCATACAGTGTATTTGTAATTTACCTTAAAATAAATTTAAGATTTTGGTTGATTTCAATAAAACTAATTAAATTTTTAAAATTATTTAAGCTAAATTTTTTTGGTTGTTTGATTTCAATTTTAATTAATTGACAATTAAAAAAGAAACAACTTTTTTACTAAAGTTCTACTATCTTGTTTGGCAAGTACTTAAACATTCTATTTTTTTAAAAAAAGAAATCAATGAATTGTTATTAAAAAATTTGTTTGGTAGAGTTTCCAAACTTTAATTTTACCTATGGTTTTGAACGTGGTATTTGTTTACGGTTTTCAAAAACTAATTCAACACTCAGTTTTGAAAACTCTATCCAAGCCGGAAAAATTTGGACTAACCGGTCGTCCCACCGAACGTCCTACTGGACGTCCCATCGGTCATTCGGCCAGTTGACTGAAACAGTGCATAATTTTTTTTTTTTTTGCAATTGACACCTATTAATTTTTATATATTCATTTCTGAATTTTTAAATTTTTTTTATGAGTTTTGACTAGAATTTTGAGTTGTGTGTTTGGTTATGAGTTGTAAGTTTTTATATAAAATATCATATGTCACATCAAAAATTCCCCACTCAATTCAAAAAAAATTTCAAAACTCATTCACCAAATAAATTTTTCACACTCAAATCATAATTTCAAAACTCACAAACTCAAAATACAATTCTATTCTCAAATCATATTTAGAAAACTCTATCAAATGCAACCTTAATTTTTAGATTATTTTATTCTACAAGGATCTAGGCCCCGTTTGTTTCACTGGATATAAAATGGAGGATATAATATGATGTGGGATTTAGCCAGGATATATAATGAATAGAATATAGGTATTGGATAGTATATCCCCCAAGTCCTGTTTGTTTCACTGGATATAAAATGGAGGATATAATATGCATGTTTGTTTTACAAAATATATTGTGGGATATAACAAGTAATTTCCAAGATTGCCCTCATAATATTATATTATATAAAATTAAATTAAATTCAATATTATATTATATAAAATTAAATTCAATATTATATTATATTAAATTAAATTCAATAATATTAAATTAAATTAAATAATATTATATTAAATTAAGTTCGAAATTTGTATTAAATTATATTAAATTAAATTAAATTAAATTAAATTAAATAATATTATATTATATTAAATTAAATTCAAAATTTGTATTAAATTATATTAAATTAAATTAAATTAAATTAAATTAAATTAAATAATATTATATTAAATTCAATTCAATAATATTATATTAAATTAAATTAAATAATATTAAATTATATTAAATTAAATTAAATAATATTATATTATATTAAATTCAATTCAATAATATTTATATTATATTAAATTCAATAATATTAAATTAAATTCAATAATTATATTATATTAAATTCAAAAAATATATTAAATTATATTATGTTAGATAGACAAAAGGGTAAATTGGACTTTTTACATCATATCCCAACCAAGGGGATATGATATAATGGGGGGGTTGGTATTGTATATCCTCCACTTTTGGGGGATATACAATCCCACCGGATATTATATCCCCTTCAAAAAAAAATACAAACATGGAATATATAGACCTACCGAATATAATATCCAATCCTAACCTTCTTATCCCATAATCAAACAGGGCCTAAGAGTGAAAACTTAAAAATCATCCGCAATAGTCTCCTAAAGCTCAAGTTAACAAATGCTACAGTAACTTCCTGTAAGTGGGAAGTCACTGTTCCTAAATATATAATACTAATTTCTCTCTCCTTTTTTTTTCTCTTTACTTTCTCTAATGTAATTGTCATATCAATTTTTTAAAAATAAGTTTAATTGAAAAGGAATAATAAAATAATATTTAAATGAAGTACTAGAGAAATAGTAAAGAATTTTGGTAGAGAAATTAAATGCATTTTCAAGTAAAATTTGAAAAAAAAAAATGTAGGTAACATTCTTGGAAATGCTCTAAAAGATATAAAAAAATTCATCAAAGAAAAAAAAATTTAAACCTAGCCTAAGCTTTTCTAATAACAAAAAAGAGCATTTATGAAACAATGTTTTTGGGTAACTATTTTATCCTAAAAAAATGCAAAGGCAAAATTGCTATTAAAAATATTTGACAAACAAGTCCTGAGTTTCCTTTTATCTTTTGAGTGAGTTAAACTTGACCAAATGAAATTTTATGTTGTGTTTATAGACTAAAACAGTTAATAAAATAAAAATTTCATCACATTATTCTTTCTATTTTTTTTAACATATTGGCCTCATTTGGGAAGTTAGTTATTTTAGTAGACTATTTAGTTTTTGACTATTTTAATAGATTAAAATATTTATATTTGGGATGAGAGTTGAATTTTTTTGGTAGTTGAATGTGACATTTGTGAGAAAAAAGTCAAATGATTATGAATTTAATGTGATATTTTATTTTATTAATTATTTTAGTCTAATTTATTTTATTTTTTTTGTGAATTTTGATAAAAGAAATCAATTTTTAACTTCCTTTTAGATAGACCACAAACACAAGATGTGAAAGTAATAATTGTGGACTTTCATTTTCTTTTCCTTCTTTTCGTGTATGAGGAAAAAGATGTTGGTCGATTTTACGGGGTGTGTTAGAACGATGGTTAAAAATTAAAATTTTAATTTTTAAATTTTTTTAAACTATTTTATGTGAGAAATAATGTGATCTAAAATGAATTAAAAAATTAATTTTTACCTTTTTAGATATGTTTTCAAAACACCCCTACATATAAGTAAGTGAAAAGGGCAAATCATGGTTCTCTGACTGACTTTGAATTTATTAATTTAATTAATTGAGATTAAAATAAAAGTCTTTTTGGGAAATAATTTACAAGTGAACTTAATAATTTTTTAAATTTATTTAAATCACATTATTTTTTTATTTTTTATAAATGTAAAAATAAACTTATATGATATCTTCTTAATAATCTTTAAGTTTTATTTGTCAATTATATATTTTAATTAAAAATTTTAAAAATTATTATAAATTGTTGTATTAATCTTTCTATTTTTTATACTAAAGTAAAAAAGTTAATCTTAATTCAAAACCAGAAAAAACGGGTAGACAACAATGACAGCTTTTTTTCGCAGGGAGGGATAGGATGTGATGTACGAGGTGCGGGTACGCTTGGATGGTTGGATGACAGCTCAGCCGTCGGTCACTGGACCCCTCCCACTCTTTTCTACTTTAATTTTTAATTTTTTAAAGAAAAATCACACGCTGATATTTTCGGAAAACCCGCCATGCTTTTTTGACCATTGATTCAAAATTTGGCTCCAAATTCGAAAACTGAACGCAGGAAGGTCAAAACGGTGCAGTCCGGGCCAATGTTCGACACAGCGGCGCCGCAGATCCCTCCGTGAGACACTCGAGGCATGTTTTCATTTAACGTGACCAAATCATGTTCTTAAAAGGATTTTCTTGCATAACTCTCTCAGTTCATTTGTGTTCCGTCCAATCTAAAAAATATTGCTAATAGTAGTTTATTATTAGTTGGGTCCCATAGGGAAAGAGTTTGACTTTTAGAATCGCCATGATATGAGCCCGAATGATTTTGGCTGTAAAAAAAGATTTTTTTTTCTTGTTGAATTTAAAATGTTACCTTGTTTTAGTCAACGTACGCAGTACGTGAATCCAGTCATTTCATTAATTTTTAGAATGAGTTAATGGGTAATGCAGACTCATACCATCTAGCCTATGTTTCGAAAGGGGGTTTTGTGGTTTTTTTAAGTTAAAATAGTTATTTAAAAAAAAAAATTTAGTTTAATAAGATAAAATATCACATTTAATTTATAATTATTATATTATTTTTCTCATAAAAAAATTAAAAAAACTAAAAAAATCAAAAGTTTTTTTCAAACCAGACTTTTTAATCCCATGTTAAAATAACCAAAAAAATTAAAAAGTCAAAAGCCAACCCATTTCCTAAACAAAGCCCTACTATATGGTTTGATATTTGTAGATTGAATAAAATTATATGCACTGATGGATATATTAATTAATGTATTAATGGATAATATAATATAATTTTAAAAAATTTAAAATTTTACAATTTATAAAGTAGATGAGATTCATAATTTTAAAGTGATAATATCATAATATATGTTAGTACACTAATTAGTATACCAATTGATACATATAGCACTCATGTTATAGATTTAATTACCACAAATGTCATATGTACGGGAGAGAAATATTCACTTCACTTTGTACTTCCTTGCTTCCAAGCTTGCTCCGTTGAAACTTAGTCACACTGTAAACAAGATCGAGGTGAGCTACCTGGCGGATGGGTTTTGCCGGAAAACCTATCCGACGGTTAAGTTAGCTTGCTAAGAGAAAAGAGAACATAGAGCACTGTAGAGAAAGAGAGAGAGAGAGAGAGAGTTGCACAAGATTGCTTACCTTTAACGCCTGCATGCTCCTCATTTTTAAGGTTAGCCATGCAGCCTCAGAGATTGTGGGCGCACTACCTCTACTGTCTTTCTTTGGATAAGCGGCTGTGCTCCCCTTTACATTTCTTACACGTACAGAGACCAAAACCCTCAGTGTTTGTCGCACCACCAAACTGTATTGATGCATACCAAGAATAGATTCATCTCTTCTCTTTATTGGCCTATGTGGAATACCCAACCTGGCTATTACTTGTGAACCACTAGCATTACATTGACCCCCTTGATGCCGGGCTAAATTAGACTGGTTTATTAGGAGTAGTGTGCTCGGCCAAAGTCTTACCCGTGTCACCTGAAACGCGGTTTGTTATCTTGACTACATATCGGGATCCCACAGACCATCTCTGTCTTAACAATTGTAGCCCGAACCATCTACAACTCGATTGCCACATGGTTCTGTTACCTAGAACCGCAACGTCGGGGTTACTCGGTCCACTGACTCGAGTCAGTTCGGTCGAGTTTGGCCCGCCGCAGTATTTCGTGAGGGTCCAGCTCAGCCCATCACCATACTCCGTATGGGCCCAGCTCGGCCCAAGACACCCCAGACAACCTTAGTACGGCCCAGCACCACATTACGTGCGGATCCAATTCGACCAATGCTCGGTATAAGTTCCCCTCACAATTGCCCTTTAATCCCATCCAAGTTGGACGTGAGTGGGATTACCTTCTCTAACCAATCTATCCATTTTGGCCGATCGTAGAGACTCGTGCCGATTGTCTTGCCATCAAGTAGTCGGCCGTACTGACATCCTGTCTTTTTAATGCCACGTGGCCTCCTCTGATTGGTTTCGTGCAACCCTACAGCTGTCTTCACTATCTCTGAAATTCGAAAAGTTGTCGCCTCTTCATTATCACCTATATACACGAAAGGTCAGACCTCAAAGCCAATCACTGTTCATCTCCTCTACGCAAAACCCTAAACCCTTGAGTTTCTGCCACCTTCACCATCACTGTCACCATCACCGTCGTCGCTCCCGCTTGCACCATTTCTAGTGTTCTTCTTCCTCACGGACATCACAGTAGAGGTCGAGGTCGATTGGAACTCGATTTGGCACCCAAATTCATAAGTTCTTGCTGTCATCTCTTTTCCATTGTTATTCTTCATGTTCTTCGAATTCTTCTCTATTTGGGATTGTAGATATATTGCATATGCCCCTCTCGTGGGATAAAACTGATAGATATCCGTGGATATTAGGCAAAATCAAAACCAAAAACACGAATGGGGCCATCGTGCCCCTCATTCCCCTTACTTTTAGTGTATAAACTTGGTATTTAGGATGAACATCACAAATTCTGGACAAGGCCGAGCAAAGTCCCAATTTTAGATCCGAAAGTAAGATGAAGCCAGGCTAAAACTTGTTTGTGGTCCTGCTAAGTGGCGGTGACCACGCAAGGAGCTTGTAGGGACACCGAACCGAGATAAGAACATAAATGTCAGTGACTAAGGCCCTATGCTGAGCTATCAATCTTCACTCTTATAGCCCAGCAAAAACGTCCTCTAATCTTGTAGTCGTGCAGAATATGCCGCTAACACTGCGCTTACTTTTTAATATTACAGAACTAACTAGGACTGACTAGGCACACCTCAACATCATAATCGATGAGGCTCAAAGACCGAGCAAATAAAGAGCCGCTTAATTTTGGCTGAGCTATTATCAGACTTACCATACGAAATAAAACAAGGGTAGATGGGGAAGTACCGGTTCATGGTTAGTTTGCCTAGGGCAATGGCCAAGTTTTGCAGAGAATTCAACATTCCAGATGACATCCACCTTGAGCTGGCCATGAAAGGACACTCCCTGGGGCAAATTGGACGTTTGTCCCTTCACAGTCGGGTCTATTGTGGAAGGCGGCCTACGCTTCCAGGTCCAATCCCTAGTCTACAAATTTTTGAGGCAGATTAGGCTGTGTCCAACCCAAGTGTCCAATAATACTTACAAGATAATAAATGGCATGGCCGCGCTGAACCAAATCCTTGGTTTGAACCTCGGTCTCTTCGAGATATTTCATCAATATACACTTAGCAAAAATAAAGGAGGCTTCTGCTAGTACCTAAAGGTTAGAAAGGGCCAAGCAAAGCTTGTAGAGGGTAACCGAGACAAAGAACTAAATGATGATGGCTACCCGTGGATGTTTGGTAATTATGAGGACACTGAGGCGCCCATACCGAGCTTGTACATACGCAAAAATTTCGGGACCGTTGGTGAGCAGCCTAGTACGGTTTGAATTTTTCTGTTCGATCTTTTTACCGATCTAATACTTGGCCTTTTATGCAGATTACACAATCTTGGCAGAAGATTATTTTCGAGCCCACCAAGAAGCCATCCACCAAGAAGCCATCCGAGTTGCTCTGCGGTATCTGGCCGAGGAACGAGAGCCCCAAAAGCTGCTCGGATATGAACTGAGCCATCGACACACTGCACTGCGCAAAAGCAAGGTCACAGATTTTCTTTGTGCCTCCTCTCTAGAGTCGGATCCAAACCTTCTGCCGATCAAACTTGTACCTCTAACAGCTGAGCAAGAAATGACCAAAATCTGAGCCATCAAGTCAATGTTCACTGGCAAGCCAAGTGATTCTCAGTCGACTGAAAACAGTAGGAGGCCAGTCTTCCTAGCAAGCAGCACGAGAATCTGGCCCGGTGCTGGCTGTAGGCAGCGAACAAGGTACTGGCCAGTCGAAGAAGAGGCCGAGATGGACATCAACTGAGCAAAGACTAGTCGACGAAGATTCCACCAAGCTTCCGTCCACCGAACAGGTTGAGCAGATCGAGTAAGCTACAGCCGATCAATCACACCAAATCACTACCCCCCAGTGTGGTCGCCCGAACTCAAGTATAAGGGCCGAGTTATGACCACCACTAACTTTATTTATGCTGACAAAGATTACTTCCTAGGTTTTAACATGACCAAGGGTCTGCTCCTGCCAACAGATATGAAGAAGCACGAGGATCTGCTTATCCTGAAGGTCTTTAGGTTGGCCTCAAAGTTGATTTTTTTGGTAAGTATGTGAGCCCTTTTGTTTAATAAGTTTTTGCTTGTCAAGTATTAACGTTTTCTTTGTTGTAGGCTGCGCAGAAAAACCACCTCGCTCACGAGCGCATGGTTTCTGTGCGGCAGAGTATTTCCCTCATGTGCTCGGCTTTCTTAATCATCCCCCTGAGCTTGCAAACTCGTGCCGGCTCGATGATACCGTGAATAACATTAATAACTCCTTGGGGTGATGCATACAAGACGGATAGCCCATCCGGCTCGCCCTGTCTTAGCGGAGCGACCCTTAGACCTCCGTCTATGTACTGGTCCAAGTGCCCAGCTGCAACCGGTTCTTCCAGGTGTTGTTTTAATGGCACGTAGTTCTCCGTGCGGTGTCCCTTTTCTTCGTGGAAAGTGTAACGGTACCTTGAGAGTTGAAGCCCCTTTGCATATCCCCTAAATTTTGTTGGCTAATAGACATATGGCTCACCTCGGATTTCACTGAGGATGCGATAAATTGAAATCTTAAAAACAGTTGTGATGTCGGTTCATGCCTGAAACTTTTTCTTGGCATCTTCCTTTTTCGTTGCGGGGAGAATAGGCCTGGTCATTCCCGCGGCCTTTGTTTCTGTCATTGCGGCTAGCGTCGCGATGTTGTTCTCTCGCTTGGTTATTAGAGTGGTTATCCTCATGCCCTACCGAGTGAACCTTCCGGGCCACATGTTTGTCCACCGCAACTAGATTTTCCTTCTCGGTTGCGGTGTCGGTGGCGGTGGCAGTAGCGGTGATGGTAACGGCAGCGACAGCAGCATCATCCTCAACTCCAATGTGCTTATTAATCCGATGCATTAGTGATTCCATGGTAGTGGGTTGGTGCATTGTGAGCGAGTCTTGCAGCCTATATCTAATTGGTAAACCTCGTTTGTATTGGGCGATCGCCAAATTAGTAGGGCAATCAAGGATCTCATTGTAGGTCTCCCAATACTTGGCATTGTATGCCTTCAACGAACTTCTCGACTTCATCTTGATACCCAAGAGGTGGTTAACCTCCTTCGGTGTTCGAGTATTAGTTTTAAATCTAGTGACGAAGGCTTCCGCTAATTGCTGCCACCCCCCAATACTCCTCTCCGGGAGCCTTTCGAACCATTTTAGGCTCAATTCTCCCAAACTTGCTGGGAATGTGAGACATATCAAGGCATCGTTGCGCCGATGACTTGTTATTACTTGCCGGTAATGATTAACGTGCATGTACGGATCCGTCTTGCCGTCATACAGCGTGAACTTGGGTTGATGGAATCTGTCGGGGAGGGGTGTGCTTTCAATCTCTAGAGACAGTGGGGTGGCGGTGAGTCTTGCCAAGTCTTTGTTCATCGGTGTTGGAATCACTATTCTAGGTGGCGGTATGGCCACCTTCTCACTACAATAAATTCTGGGACTCAGCCTCTGCAGCGTCGACACTCTTTGGGTCTCTCTGGCATGCACATTCCTTCAAGATGTTCCTCAAGTCTTTCAAATGGGCAGAGTAAGAGTATCTTGACATCGTCGACAGATATGAGGGACGGTAGCTGCTGTCGCGCGTGCCTGATCTTTTTATCGGTGGGTCGGAATCACCAACACTGTAGCTCCTGGTGATGGAGAGGGAGGGTGTCTCCTGTTGGTGCTGGCTACCTGAGCGACGGGGTTGGGTACGCTCATTGTGGTTTCCCACTCTAGCAACACCCTTCCCTTTGATTTGTCGCTTTAAAGTCTCCATCTCAGTCGCCATCTTCCGCATAAGGGCGTCCTGGTCTCTGAGTTTGTGCTCCAAATGTTGAGCATGCGATTCTCCTCGCCGTCGACCACCCTCAGGACTCTCCGAATGATCAGTGCTCCTTGCACGTTTGTTTCGCGCTTCTCTGGGCAACCCACTGGAGGAGGTCTCCAAGCCCGCCATTGTCGAAATGACGGGAGGGCCATCATTTCTCCCGACTGACTCCGGAGTGATATCGTCGATGACGGACAACAGTGTTTCGTCGATCTTCGCTATGGAAAACCATCAAAAAAGCTTGTAGAACAAGGTTTGTCTGTTAAAGAACTTCCCACAGACGGCGCCAATTATATGTGAGAGAAATATTCGCCTTACTCTGTACTTCCTTGCTTCCAAGCTTGTTACACTCCGTTGAAACTTCGTCGCACTATAAAGAAGATCGAGGTGAGCTACCTGGCGGGTGGGTTTGCCAGAAAACCCCTTCGACGGTCAAGTTAGCTTGCTGGGAGAAGAGAGAAGGTAGAGCACTACAGAGAGAGAGAGAGAGAGAGTTGCACAAGATTGCTTACTTTTAACGCCTGTATGCTCCTCATTTTAAAGGCTGGCCATGCAGCCTCAGAGATTGTGGGTGCACTACTTCTGCTGTCCTTCTCTGGACAGGCAGCTGTGCTCCCCTTTAAATTTCTTACACGTGTAGAGACCAAAACCTCTAAACAGTGTTTGTCGCACCGCCAAACGGTGTTGACGCATACCAGGAGTGGATTCCTCTCCTCTTTATTGGTCTACGTATAATACCTGACCGAGCTATTACTTGTGAACCACTAGCATTACGTTGACCCCCTTGATGCCGGGCTAAATCAGATCGATCTATTAGAAGTAGTATGCTTGGCCAAAGTCTTAACCGTGTCACCTGGAGCACAGTTCGTTATCTCGGCTACACATTGCGATCCCACAGACCATCTCTGTCTCAACAATTGTAGCTTGAACCATTTACAACTCGGCCGCCACGTGGTTTCACTACCTAGAATCGCAATGCTGGGGCTATTTGGCCCACTGACGTGAGTCAGTTCAGCCGAGTTTGGCCTGCCGCAGTATTCCGTGACGGTCCAGCTCGGCCTAGCACCATACTTCGTGTGGGCCTAGCTCGGCCCAAGACATCCCAGACAACCTTAGTATAGCCTATTACCACATTCCGTGCGGACCCAATTTGGCCAATGCTCGGTATAAGTGCCCTCACATCACAGTAACTCAATTCTATGAGAATTACAATTAAAAAAAAAAATTGAATTATAACCAAATACTTGTTATTTAAAGTATAACCAAAGAACTCTTAGATCATAATTAAAATAATATCATAACTAATATCATAATAGGTCATAGCAAAATACCACAAAAGTCGTAACTAAAGATGCATATACCATATAATTTACTTGAACTAATTAGTGAGAAATGTATAATTTAGGCCTCGTTTGGGAATAGGCTAATTTAGTAACTTTTTGGCTATTTGGCTAAAATATGAGCTAAAAAAAATTAGTATGTTTGGGATGACTTTTTAGCTTTTTACAAAAAGATGTGCAAAAAGTAGAGAGAAAAGAGAATCTTTGACTTTTTGGTATGTGTTGTTGACTTTTTGACTTTTTTAGTAACTTTTTGATTTTTTAGCTAAATGGGCTGATTCTCAAATGAAGCCTTAGTATAATATTAATTTTTTTCTTGGTAATAAGAACACGCGTTTAATAGTCACTAACACTAAAAAAATGGCCAACGACCAGTGGCGATGAGATGGACATATAAGTGACATTGAACAAAAATGTGAACAAATTGGTGACATGTGTACACATTTAAACAGATAGTTAGACATTTGAACATATAATTGAAGAGCTATGTTACATGTATACAAATAGGTGACATTTAAACAAATAAACAAATATGTAAGCTTTTGAACAGATAGTTGTTCTTTTGGACAAATAATATTCCTTTGGCCCAAAAAGATTTAAACTTGGGGCCTATTAATCCAACAATTTTAGAAATGAACCTCTAGATTGATTGCCTTCTTAGAATTCAGATGATTTTTTCTTATGTTCAAGGTTCATTTCAAAATTGACTTTTTAGTGACTTTTTTTAATTTTTTTTTTTTATGAAAAAAAAAATGAGTTAACTTTTTGTATTGACTTTCTAATTTTTTTTTGTGACTATTTTAATCAATTGCCAAACATAGCCTCAAACCTCCTTTGAAAAGATATTATTTTAATCAAAAAATAAAAAATTACTAAGCTATTGTTTGGAAAGTGGGTTGGGTGGGTTTGTGGTTAAAATAGTTACAAAAATAAAATAGGCTTTTTAGCTCTAATAAGACAAAATATCATATCTAACCCATAATCATTACATTATTTCTCTCACAAAAAAGCTAAAAAAAGTAAAAAATCCTTCCCAAAGGGTGGTGTTTGGGAACTTAGGTTCTAGATTTTTTTCTCATTTTTTCTACTAAAAGACAAACTTTTTATAAAACCAAAAAAAACACATCCAAACAAAATATCACATCCAACCCAATAATCATTTCACTTTTTCTCTCACAATCATCACATCCAACCACATAAAAACCCAACCATCTTCCCAAACATCAAAAATTTTTTATCCAATAAAAACCTACAACTAAAAAAACCTACATAAAAACTCACTTCCCAAACACCATCCAAGTTTTTTAGCTCCAGGCTAAAATAATAAAAAAAAATCAAAAAGTCAAATAGCCAACCCACTTCCCAAACCAAGCCTAAAAGAGTTTAAAGTTTAAAAAAAAAAAAATTATGAAAAAAAAAAAATGAGTTAACTTTTTGTATTGACTTTCTAATTTTTTTTTGTGACTGTTTTAATCAATTGCCAAATATAGCCTCAAACCTCCTTTGAAAAGATATTATTTTAATCCAAAAATAAAAAATTACAGCTATTGTTTGGGAAGTGGGTTTTGGTGGATTTGTAGTTAAAATAGTCACAAAAAACAAAATAGACTTTTTAGCTTTAATAAGACAAAAGATTATATCCAACGCATAATCATTATATTATTTCTCTCACAAAAAAGTCAAAAATCCTTCCCAAACCAATTTTTTAGCCCAGGCTAAAATAACCAAAAAAATCAAAAAGTCAAATAGCCAAACCACTTCCCAAACCAAGCCTAAAAGGGTTTAAAGTTTAAAAAAAAAAAAAAAAAAATGAGGATAAATTTTGCATGAGTTTGAAAAGTGACTCCCTCCATCCCAAAATATTAGTGTTTTTTGAATAATTCAATTTTTTTGATAATACAATTATTAAACTTCAAAAGCATTAAATTTCTAAAACTACCCTTTGAATTTTTCTTGATAATATCAATTGTCATAATTATAGAATTTAAAAGAAGAGTAAAATAGAAAATTCATATTATTTTAATTTTTGATTTTTAAAAAGAAATTAATATTTTGAAAAAACAAAAAATAAAAAAAATTAATATTTTAGAATGGAAGGAATAACTTTTATCAATATAAAAAAATCAGCATATCCAGAAAAATTCAAACTAGAGAAAGTGACACTACCATTTTTTTTTCTTCTCCTTTTTCTTCTACCTGTTTGTTTCTTTTATAATTCACTTTCTAATTTCTCCCAAAGAAATGTCAGAATGGATCACTATTCCTCTAGTGCATATGTTTCAAATTTGATTACTTAAATATAGTTTGATGATTTGATTAAACTTATGATAAGATAAGTACTATTATGGGGGTTGGTCCCATTTGATTGAGATTGTGATTGTGATGCACCCTTCGATATACAATCAAACGGCTCTTGTTTCCAATCAGGGGCAGGCATAAGGTAACTGATGGGGTACTAAACATGAATGCCCACAAGAGTAAGCATATGGCAAAGGTCTTTTTGTCCGGACACCTCTGAAGTTTGGACAAGTTTGACAATTATTATTTTTTTAGCAATTTTTATTTTTTTTAAAAATAAAGTTATTAAAAGAAATTGATGTGCTTAGCAAATATTATTTATTATTATTATTAAAAAAGTTAAGTGAGTCCTTAATTTATTGTTTATATATATATATATATTTTATTATCAATTGTTAATTTTTTAGTAGAAAACAATCAAACAAACTATTTTTATTTTTATTTTTCGTTTTTGGATTAAAGAAGTAAACAGAGTAAGTTTCAACTATTGTAAACAAGCTAGTAATAGACAGGAGCGGCGTGAGAAATTCATTAGTAGAGGGGCCAAAAGCATGATGTTAGACAAGTTCACATAGTCGAGTCAAGTTTAACAAACTTAAAAAATTATTAAAATCAATATATTGCTTTTAAAAATAAGCTAATAAATAATAAGAACACTCCTAATGTATTTTAGGAACTTGAACTTAAATGATTTACCACTAGAAAAATAAAAAAAATATAAATAATATCACATAATTTATTTAATACATAATGATAATGAGTTATAGATTGCACTGCGCATATATATATATATATATATATATATTTCTAAAGTTGTCTCGTACTGATGAAATAAAAGAGAACAATAGTTAGGTGAAGGAAAAAAATTATGGTGTATGTTCTTAAAGGTGCATACTGTAAGCTCATTCAAAATTACAATTCATAACAAAATAGAATAGTGAATAACCTTTTTTTTTATAAATTTCGTAACATTTTAATATTTTTAACGTAATCATAATAATTCATTACATAACGTAGTGATTTGTAATCAAAATTTTTATTTATTTATGATATATCTTTTTATGACATAACTATGATGATTTAAAAATTAATGGGTCACTCTAATTCACTATGAAGTGTAATGATTTTTGAATGAAATTTTTATGTGCAAACTATAAAGATTGGAGAGGTTATTAGTTGATGGACATTGTCCTTGGTTGGGGTGGAAGGTGGTGTATGCCTATGCATCTGCCAGCTGGAACTAATTAAAAGCAGTGGTTGAAGGAAAATACTTCCTCAACAACCTATCAATTTTAATGTGGAAGTGAACTTGAGAAATTTTGCCAAAAAAAAAAAAAGAAAAAAAGAAAAAAAGAAAGTGACCTTGAGGATGGTGTTTTCATATTTTGATGTAACAATTATATTTATGTATTGTATTTTTTTTAATTATTTTATATACTATATGATTATATTAATTTAATATGTTTCACCATTTATATATGTTAGTAATGTAATTTTGAAATCATGTAACAAATAAAATATAAATTACAAATAGAATTCAACATTTTTTTTTGGTATTGAAAAAAATGTTGTCCTAACTCCTAATTGTAATATACTATTTGTCATGTCTATATTTTCTTCAAAGAAAATACAAAATATTTTTCTTAGATTTTAAAGAATTTTTTTTTTATTTTTATATTTATAAGAAGGTATTTCCAATAAGTGGCTAAATTATATAAAGGTTTAAATTCATGATATTTAAGTGACTCAGTTGTATTTGGTTGACGAGGTAACTATCGTGGTGGTTTGAGGTCTTGATAAGTTTGACAACCCTATTGATGAAAGATGCTGATTGTTGTGATTATTAGGCTTGTTAATTATATGTTTATGATTATGTGTTATTAGATTTTCCTATAAATGATATTTGTAAAATAACTCTTATAAATTGATGCACAAGTCAATTTGATGAGCTGCTCATAGTAGATCTACAACAATGTTGCTATTTAAGTAAGCAGGTTTCATGTTATAAATGGGTGATTATTCGGTAGTTCAGGAGTATGGTCATGTGGTGTTCTATGATTACATGATTGATAGAGAAGATGGAACCACTGATAATACAACTTGAAACCGCTGATGATAGGAAGCCAAGTGAAAAGAAAAGAAAATTTATTTCTTCCATACTTGGAATAAAACTTTTGACAAAAAAAATATTGGAGATTTATATTTGTAGACAAAAAGCAGAAATTAAGATCTTTTTATATATATTTTAATTAATTTTCTTATCCAGTTTAAACAAGTAGATGTAACAATAGACAAATCTAAACAATGCTCCCCACTTTCAATGAAAAATAAATAAATAAAAAAAATCCCCAACATATTTTGTGGGAAACTAAAATTTAGAAATTTAATAAGTTGTAGAAAAAATTTCACTTTTTCAACATTTTCTAAAACTCTTGCTAAACTAATTTTTTTATTTTTTTTCATCACTGTTTTTTGCTAATAAACAAACCCAAAGGCTTGTTTGGTACAACTCATTATAAGTTAAAAGTTGATAATTAGAAAGCAAAAGTCAAAAACACCTCTGGCCCAATTTTGAGATAATTAGTATTTTTTTTTTTTTCAATTTATTTACGCTGTGTTTGGTTTGGGGATTTGAGAAGGGATTTAAAAAGGAAAACTAAAAAGGTAGGTAAAATATAAATAAAAAATACTTACATTTCACATAGTTTCATATACATTTTCCTTTTCATTTTCATTTTTCAAATCTTTTCTCAAATTCCCTAATCAAACACAACATTAAGTTATTTCTGCTTGATAAGTTCTAAGCAGAAGTTATACAAAATATTTTAGCACAAATTCTCAAATTAAAAAAAGTTATAACTAATTTAAGTTGTACCAAACAACCTCAATGAAATTCACCCAAAGGCCAAGGATTAGCTGTGGATGTTATACTTCATTTATTAAGTGTTATGTTCAAATGTTATTGCTATGAGATACAATTTTTAATTCTCTATTCTCGTCCCGTTAATGGTTAACAAAACTCTGTGAAACTTACATAAGAGCATTCTAGAACCTCAAATGGGTAGCATATATACTTGTAAAAATCAAGGCCATATGTCACATATAGTTGTGAAATCATTAAACTAAGCTCCTCAAATATAAATTTATTAAATTAAATTCTATTTGACAAAGAAAACCACATGTCGTGTAGTAATCAGAAACCATACATCCACTATTAGTGCAATAAAAACGTTGCCCAACTAGGTACCTTAAATAAAAATCAATCCTTTGCTAATGCTTTTGCAATTCTTGATGATAGTAATTGTTTAGTTCCCCAAAAGATTAGTCATTTTCCTATTTCACATGCATTTTTCACAATATATGTGTGCTATCCTTTTCCATCACTTACATCACAATTGATAACTACTCTATAACTAACTACATTTCATTCAATGGGCTAATTAATTAATTTCTTTTATATATATATGTATGTATATTTATACAAATAAATTGGGCCGAGCTAGGATGGTGGGCCGCTCTTTGGGCCGTATTGAGAAGGCTGAAAAGATGGGCCATGTGGTAGTCCGGGCCGAAGTATAAGATTGCTGCCAGTATAAGGATGCTTAGTCCGGTTTCTATTGTTGTTAGCTCGATCGCGCTGTTTCGAACCGAGGTAAGTTGGGCCTGTTTTACGACCTAAGTAAAGGTTAGATCGGCTTAATTCTTCTATGGATAGCTCGGCCTTTGCATGTGAGGCCGAGGTAGGAGAAAGGTTACGAAGAACCGATGTAATCGTTAGACCGGTCGAGGCATGGTACGGCTAACTCGACCTCGGCATGAGGAGCCGAAGTAAGAACATGGGAAGGCGAATCTGAGCTATGGGTTAGCTCGGTCGTACAGCCGGTCTGACAAGGAAATGCTATTTCGGTTATGTAATATCTTTCCGAAGTAAAACCATCTCACTTGGTTTAAGCAGTGAGGGGGGTGTTGGAAGATAAGCGTTATCTTCCAGGAGTATGAATTTTAGGAGGACTCTACATGGAGGAATAAGAGTCCTACTAGGATTGTGCCACACGGAACCTATAAAAGTTCACCAATATCACCTTTGAAGAGGTAACACAACTTTATTTTCTGAATACACAGAGCTTTTGTCTATTTGTCAAGCTTACTGACTTAGGCATCGGAGAGGTTTCCGGCACACACCCGCCAGCTAGCTCACGTTTGTATTTTCAGGTGATAAAGCGACGTCGTACGGAGGAACGCAGACTTGATCAACAGGATTATACGAGAAGGTGTATTTCTTTCCCGTACAATTGGCGCCGTCTGTGGGAAATCAGACAAGAACAACCTCTTGATCAAGCTTTTTCTCCCAAAAATCAATGGCGAACAACGAAGAATTACCACAGTCCGCCGTTGACGGACTAACTCCAGAAGGGGGTGCAAGGCGTGAAGGCCTACCCTTGGTCACTCCCATGGCGAACCTGGAACCACAAAGACAAAATTCCAGGAGGGATGCAAGGGGACGAAGGCGGAATAACAGCCCCCATCACTCTCGCTCGCAAAGCCCAGAAAGACAAAGACGCAGAATTGATCCTCAAACTTTGGAGGATCGCGTCAGGGAGCAAGACGAACTGATCCGTCGGATGGCAGCGGACATGGAATCTTTGAAGCGCCAGGTGAAGGGAAAAGGAGTGGCGACAGGAGAGGGGCGCACAAACAAGACGCCCCTCGCCACTCGGAGAATCGTAGCAGGAATACTACACCCTCACAAGAAGAGAGTAAAAGCCTCAGGACAGGCGATACTCAATCCAGGTCCTCCAGAACTCGTCACTCCAGGTCTGAGAGGACGAGATCTGAAAGGTCGTACACTGAGGGAAGCACATATTGGCCGTCGCATACACACCAAACGAGATCCAGACAGACAGAGTTGCCTAGATCGTCCGACCTACGAACCCTGCTAGAAGAGAAAGCACGGTGGAAGGAGGACGCCAGGGCGCGCGATCCACACAAAGTTTCTGCCTTACGGCGGTTGGCTCCTCGGACGCATGGAAGCGTCGAGGTTGGAATGCCAATACCGTGCCCCGCTTACGAACCAACGGACAAGGCATTGGCGAGGCTGCAGACCTCACCATTCGTCCCAGCAATAGAGAACGCGGCCCCTACCGTCAGGCTTCCTACAGCCCAAATTCACAACATATGAGGGGAAGACGGACCCCTACTCACACTTTCGCCACTTTCGCCAGGTCATGGCTGTTATACGGCGGAATGAGGCCTTGATGTGCATCTATTCCCTTCAAGCCTTGGCGACCTAGGCCTGACTTGGTTTGAGAAACTTCCAGAAGGCAGCATAGCCTCCTGGGCGCAATTGGCGGAGGGCTCGTGACAAGGTTCCGAACAAACACTAAAACTCCGGTGGAGATCGACCAGCTACTCTCCATCGACATGGGCGACAAGGAGACCCTAAGATCATACAAAGTCGCTACTGGGAGACATTCAACCAGATTGGGGACTGCCCACCAATCTCGCCATTGCACAATACAAAAGAGGCCTCCCAGTCGGAAACAGACTGAGGGACTCTATCACCATGACACCGCCCCTCACCATGGAAGCCCTGATGGAGAGAGTGCATCAGCACATCAGGGTGGAAGAGGATGGCGCACGTGCCAAAGCAAAATCTGGCGCGGCCGCAGTGCCAGAAAAGAAGGCCTCAGCAAAGGTCAACACGGTAGACCGCCCGAACAGAAACGGACGTGGCAAAAGAGACAATGGAGAAGACCAGGACAAGAGATGGCTGAGAGTCCGCACCGCATAACCACGGTCTTCAAGAAACCGATCTACCGCATACTTAGCGAGATTCGAGACGAGCCTTTCGTCAAGTGGCCAGCCAAGCTAGGCGAGGCACAGAAGGACTACGATGACAGATCGAGGTGCACCTTCCACAAAGAAAAGGGGCACCGCACCGAAAACTGCACGCCATTAAGGCAACACCTGGAAGAGTTGGTTGCAGCAGGTCACCTGGACAAATACATTGAAGGAGGGGCGCAACCAGCCCCCCAGGACCAAAATATGCCCAATGGAATGCCAATCGACGCCCCACCACAAGGCGTTATCAACGTAATATATGGAGTCTTTGAACCTGAGCGTGTATGCGAGCTCAGAGGATCAATAAAAAAGGCTGAGCACTTAAGAGAAGTACTAAGTACCCAACCAGCCAGCAAGAAGGGGAAGACAGAGGCCACAAATGTCATGTCTTTTTCGGATAAAGACTTGGCAAGGATATACTGCCCTCACAATGATGCCCTGGTTGTCACTTTTCGAGTCAAAGATTTTGACGTCAAGCGGATTCTGATTGACCAAGGTAGTTCGTGTGAAATCATGTACTATGAAACCTTCAAACAACTAAAGTTGCAAGATAAAGACTTGGCGCCTGTCGTATCTCCCCTTATCGGATTCAACTCCATGCCAGAATGGCCCGTCGGCAAAATTATCCTCCCAGTCAGAGCAGGGAGTGTGACGAAATAAGTGGAGTTCTGGTGTTGAAGGTCCCCTCCACCTACAACATTATCTTGGGCAGAACATGGCTGCATGCCATGCGCTCGGTGGCATCCTCCTACCACCAAGTGATGCGGTTTCCCAACGACACCGGAGTAATAGAAGAAGTATATGGAGATCAGATCATGTCGAAGCAGTGCTTTGTCACAGTAAACGGCAGCCGCGCTGCCAAAGGATACGTTCATTCGGTGGAGAACCTGAGAGTAATGAACTATTCGCAGATGTTGGCAAAGCGGCTAGTCAGAAAGCAGTGGAGGACTTGGTGGAGGTCAAAATAGATGAAAAGAACCCGGATATGTTCTTTTTGCTTGGTTCGTCGTTGTCCAGCACTGAGAGATTGGAGGTCTTGGAATTTTTGACCTCCAACATCGAAGTGTTCGCCTGGACCCCATACGACATGCCAGGCATTGATCCCAACTTCATCTGTCACCAACTCAATGTCCACCCTTCTGCTAGACCAATCATTCAGCGCACCGCAGATCGGCACTCCACCACGCCGAATAATGGCAGAAGAAGTAGGAAACCTGCTGGAGGCAGGGGCAATTAGAGAGGTGCACTACCAAGATGGATCTCCAACACCGTCGTAGTGCCAAGAAGAATGGCAAGTGGCGTTTGCGTCGACTACAAAACGGTCAACAAGGCGTGCCCAAAGGATAGCTTTCCTCTACCAAGGATAGATCAACTGGTAGACTTAATGGCAGGGCACAACCGACTTAGTTTTCTGGACGCATACAGAGGCTACCACCAAATTGCCATGCACAAACCAGACCAGGAGGTCACATCCTTCACCACGCCAAGAGGACTATATTGCTACAAGGTCATGCCCTTTGGCTTAAAGAACGCAGGGGCAACATTCCAACGGATGGTCACAAAGATGTTCGAACCATTTTTAGGCAAGACAATGGAGGCGTACATCGACGATATGGTGGTCAAAAGCAAAGATGAGAATGACCATCTCAAAGACCTAGGCGAGATGTTTGAGATCCTGAAGAAGCATAAGTTGCCTCAACGCGTCGAAGTGTGCGTTTGGAGTAGGATCTGGCAAATTCCTAGGCTTCTTGGTGACCAACCGAGGTATAGAAGCATACCCTTCTCAGATCAAGGCAATACAGGATCTGGAGAGGCCAAACTCAGTGAAGGAAGTGCAGCATCTCACCGGCATGGCGCTGCGCTCAATCGGTTTAAGCCGGTCGTCGACAGACTACGACCATTCTTCCATGCACTAAAGGCTAAGTTTGAATGGGACGACGAATGCGACCAAGCTCTGGAAAGCCTGAAGGAATACATGTCTTCTCCACCATTACTTGTAACTCCAATTCCTGGAGAAGAACTATTCTTGTACCTGGCAGTCTCACAGCACGTAATTAGCGCAGTGTTGGTCCGTGCAGAAGGAATCCAACATCTACCCATCTATTATGTCAGCAAGACATTGCTGGGAGCCGAAACAAGGTACTTGCCACTGGAGAAACTGGCATTGGCCTTGATGATGGCCTCAAGAAAGTTGTCGCACTACTTTCACGCCCACACCATAGTTGTTCTCACAGCCTTCCCATTAAAGGCTTTATTTGAAAGAGCAAACTTCTCTGGGCGAATTCTGAAGTGGGCAGTAGAGTTGGGACAATACGATCAAGTTCCAACCTAGGACCGCAATAAAAGCACAAGCATTGGCAGATTTTGTCGCAGAATTCACACTAGGAAGTCATCACATCTGCCCAATCGACCTAACTGAAACAACCGAACTAGGGATGGAAGTTGACGTCGGAATAACGCAACCCCTAGTAATGGTTATTCAGTCAGGTCCCAAGGCAGACCAAAGTAAGGAAAGGAAGGGAGAAGTAAACCATGCTACACTAAGTCAGGACTCGCCAACAAATAAAGACTTGGTGCAAATAGAAAGCAAGGGGCAGACAACGAGCATGGACTCTGAAGAAGACACTTGCAGCAAGGAAGATCCCAAGGCATCATCTGATCCCTCCACCTGCTGGAAATTGTTCGTTGGAGAGATGTGGAAGCTCTTCGTGGATGGAGCATCCAACCGGCATGGAGCAGGACTTGGCATAGTCCTCATCTCTCCAGACGGCCTAGTAGTGGAGCAGGCGATCAACCTTGGCTTCCCAGCATCAAACAACGAAGCGGAGTATGAAGCACTTCTGGCAGGCCTCAAGTCAGCGTTCTACATGAAGGCCACCGAGCTAATGGTTTACAGCGACTCACAGTTGGTGGTAAACCAAATATCTGGCGACTACGAGGCAAAGGATGATAGAATGGCCAAGTACCAAGAATTGGTCAGAACAGAAATAAAGAAGTTTGAAGTGGTGAGGATAGAACAGATCGGCAGAGAGGAAAACAGCAGAGTAGACGAACTAGTAGGCTTCGCCTCAATGGCAGACACCTCCATTCCTCACCACTACTAATCGACTATCTGCCTAGACCAAGCATTGAAGACCCAGAAGCGGAAGAGGTATGTTGCGCAGAATTAGGCCCTTTTTGGATGGATCCCATCATACTGTTCCTGAAAGACGGCACCTTACCAGAAGAGAAGAAAGAAGCCAACAGAATAAGAGCAAAGTCGCAGCGATTTTGGCTCTCTCCATCCTTGGCATTATACAAAAAGTCGTTCTCAGGACCTTACTTAAAGTGTGTTCACCCCAGCAAAGTGGAAGCATTCCTGTTTGAAATACATGAGGGTGTGTGTGGCAGCCATCAAGGAGGAAGATCATTGGCATATAGAGCGATTTCACAAGGATATTGGTGGCCATACATGCAAGCGGATTCAGAGAAGTATGTTAAAAAGTGCGAAAAGTGTCAAAAATTCGCATACCAAATACACCAACTTGCCAAAGAACTTCTACCCTCACTAGCCCATGGCCTTTCGCAATGTGGCCTTAGACATAGTAGGACCACTTCCAACACACCCGGCAACAGGAAGTTCTTCCTTGTGGCAACCGACTACTTCACAAAATGGGTGGAAGCTGAAGCCTTGGCGTCAATCAAGAAAAAGATGTGAAGAAGTTTGTCTGGCAGAATATCATCACTCGATTTGGCATACCAAAGGCATTGATATCAGACAACGGCACTCAATTCGATGGTAGGATTTTCAGAGGCTTTTGTGAAGAGTACAAGATAGAGTTCTACAATTCTACATCGGCATATTCCCAAGCAAATGGACAGGCAGAGGCGTCGAACAAGGTAGTCTTGGATGGATTGAAGAAAAGGTTAGAAAGAGCCAAAGGCAAGTGGGCAGAAGAGCTCCCCCATGTTTTATGGGCTTACCGCACCACGCCTCGACGATCAACAGGAGAAACACCATTCTCCTTAGCTTATGGCATAGAAGCAGTCATCCCATTAGAAGTTGGCCTCCTAACAATTCGAAGCGAAAACTTTGATCCAGACTTAAATGGCGAAGCCATAGCATTGGAGCTTGACCTTGCGGAAGAAAGAAGAGACAGAGCATTGGTTCACATCGCCTCCTACCAACAAGAGTTGTCCAGAAAGTATAACAAAACAGTGCATCCAAGGCAATTTAAGATCGGAGATTGGGTACTGCGCAAAGTCATGGGAAACACTTTAGTACCAGTGACGGCAACTGGACCTAACTGGGAAGGACCTTACAAAGTGGTCGGATTAGCAGGCAAAGGGGCATACCACTTAGAAGATGAGGACGGCAAAGCAATTCCCAGGCCATGGAACACTGCCAATCTCAAGTTGTTTTATTTTTAGCTTTTTCTTTTAAGTATGTGTAATTTTTTACTTTCTCAATAAAACAAGTCAATTCTTTTTCAGTATAATTGTTTTCAGTAGACAGTACCTTTAGTAAGTTAGTAGCATTGTAAACATAGTTGGCCGGAATAACCAACTATGACCCTTCCTAAGCCCAGGATCAGGATCCAGGCTGCAGGACGTTTGGTCGGAATAACCAAAACACTTTTTCTAAATTGGCTGGAAAAACCAACTTAGAGGTTGGCTGGATTAAACTAACACCCCTCCTAAGCCCAGGATCAGGATCCAGGCTGCAGGACGTTTGGTCGATATAACCAAACACTTTATTCTAAGTTGGCTGGAAAAACCAACTTAGAGGTTGGCTGGATTAAACCAACACCCCTCCTAAGCCCAGGATCAGGATCCAGGCTGCAGGACGTTTGGTGATATAACCAAACACTTTATTCTAAGTTGGGGAAAAACCAACTTAGATGTTGGCTGGATTAAACCAACTTTTGTACTCTTCAGCCGAAGTAAGTGTATGGCTGAAGAGTGGTTGGCTGGATTAAACCAACTCTTTGTACTCTTCAGCCGAAGTAAGTGTATGGCTGAAGAGTGGTTGGCTGGATTAAACCAACTCTTTGTACTCTTCAGCCGAAGTAAGTGTATGGCTGAAGAGTGGTTGGCTGGATTAAACCAACTCTTTGTACTCTTCAGCCGAAGTATGGGTATGGCTGAAGAGTGGTTGGCTGGATTAAACCAACTCTTTGTACTCTTCAGCCGAAGTAAGTGTATGGCTGAAGAGTGGTTGGCTGGATTAAACCAACTCTTTATACTCTTCAGCCGAAGTAGTTATATCGGCTGAAGAATGGTTGGCTGGATTAAACCAACTCTTGTTACTCTTCAGCCGAAGTAAGTGTATGGCTGAAGAGTGGTTGGCTGGATTAAACCAACTCTTTATACTCTTCAGCCGAAGTAGTTATATCGGCTGAAGAATGGTTGGCTGGATTAAACCAACTCTTTGTACTTTTCAGCCGAAGTAGTTATATCGGCTGAAGAATGGTTGGCTGGGTTAAACCAACACTGGATACTCTCCAGTCGAAGTAGCTATATCGGCTGAAGAGTGGTTGGCTAGTAAGTTAGATAGCTAAAACCGGGATCACAATTGAGCAAATGAGTACATTACAAGTGCATACACAAAACCGAAATAAGAGTTGGAACACTGAAGAAGATTTTTTCATGGAAGTAAAAAGCAAGTACAATTGAGGGGCCGCAGCCCGGTTACAAGTTCAAAAGAAGGAAAGAAAAAAGACAATCAGCGGAAGAGTTCATCTATTTCGGCATCAAAATCAACATCAGCATCTGTTCGGAGTCCGGTGTCGGTTGGGAGCACGGTTTGAGCTGGGAGCTCGGTCTCAGCGTGAACCTCGGTCTCAGCTTGAACCTCGGTCTCAGTTGGTTGCAACTCGTCCGTTAGGTCTTCAATGACTGGCTCTAACCGAACTGTTTGATTATTTTGCTGTTGTTCATTGACGACCGGGGTGAGAGTTGGCTCCTCATCCTCTTCATCATCATCATCATCATTTCATCATCACCGGATCCCTCAAGAAATTGCCTTTGGAGATCGGCAGCATATTGCGAAAGCGAGGCCGGAATAGAATACGGTGGAGCATTGTAGACATCGGTGTCAGGCGTACAACCGAGCCACTCCACCACACTCCTCCAGCCACATTTGAAGAATAAGTCCTTTGCTGCGTTGCACTGGAGGTGTAGGCGTCTTCAGCCTTCTTAAAGCCTCTTTTTTCGGCTTTCTTCATTCCGGCCTTCAGTTCGTTTATTTCGGTGTCTTTTTCTTCTCAATCTTTGCCAAGTGACGCAGGTACTTGTCCTTTGTCTCAATGGCGATCTTTGCTTCTCAGCCTCGGCCGAGTTAACTACTTCGGTTAGTCGACCGTTCTCCGCGCGAAGCTCGGCCAGCTGCTTTTTTGCCTCCTCTAGTTCGGCCGTTTTTTATTCAGCCTCAGCCATGGCCTCCCTTGTATTCCTCCTAAGCTCCATGACCCTCCTGTCTGTAACTTGGTTTTTCTGGATGGCCTGCAAAGGAGAAGTAACTTTAGCCGGACTGAAAGTGGGAAAAAATTACATAGAAGGTAAAAGCTATTTACCAGGATCATGGACTTAGTGGAAGACCGGATTGACTTCAGCTCGGTGTTGAGCTGCTTGTAATGGTGCTCCATGTCCTTGGGAAGGCACACACTTTTGGCCAGGGTGAAAGCCATCAAGTGGTCCTTCTTTGAGACCACCGAATCAGAAGCAGTGATATCTCGGTCGTTGAAGGCGAGGGAAAGAGCCCATTTGGAGGAAGAGGCAGTTCGGTCGGACTGCTCCGGTTGAGGGCGTTGCTGAAGGCTTGGGGGAGGGCTTGGTGGCGGAATCGTCTCGTCCTCGTCAACAAGTCGTGGCCCGGTTTGGCTAGTCCGGGCACGCTTGTTTCGGCGAGAGGAAGATGGCTGTTGGGATGGAAGGGCCACCACGGTCTCAGTGGTTTGGCCGGTTGGTTGCACTTCGGCTGGGTCGTTGTAATTAGCAGGGCCTTCAGTCTGTTTCTTTTAGCCATTTCTTGTTCGGCTGTGAGGGGCACAAGGTTGATCTGGGGCAAGGTCGGTCCGGTTCTGGGGCGTCTTCGAGGAGGAAGTCGGTCACTCTAGCTTTTCGGCGACCGCTGTATCGGTATGTCGGTTCGAAGTTCAGCAATTTAGCCCAACTTCTTTCCTTAACCCGTAGTGCGGCGCGCAGAATACCGAGGTTCGGATAACCGTAATTCGATAAGAGATGGGCTTTATCTGCAAAAGAAGACAACTGTTAGTCCGGTTCAGAGTGAAAACCAAATTAAAAGGACAAGTAGAATTGGAACCGAAGTATGTATACCAGGTTCTCCTTTTTTCCAATTTATTCTTCGGCCAGGAATCCGGGCTTGATGATCTTCGAAGTTCCCAGACACCCAGAAGAAATCATCGTCATTTAAGTCTTTGTCCGGTGTATGTTTTATTATTTTCTCTCGGCCACGGCGTATTCTTAAATAATAACACCAGCCTTCATCTTTGGATCCCAAGGAGTATTGATGGAATATTTCGGCTAAACCGAGGTTGAGGCCGACTTGGCGGTTTAGCGCATCTATGCCCATTATTATACGGTATGTGTTGGTTGATAGCTGGGTTGGGCATAGTCTGGTTTGTCTAAGGAATTCGCATATTAAAGGTTGGACTGGGAATCTAAGTCCGGTTTCTATTATTGATTGAATGGTAAAGGGGACAAAGCCTTCGTTGTTCCATGGGTCAATGTCTTGTTCGGCTAAGGTAAGGTTTACATCGGCTGGAATGTTGTAATCCTTTCGGAATTCGGCTAGGCCTCCTGGGGTTTCTACTAGGAACCTATATTTCCCCATTTATTGTATAAGTTATAAATAAGCTAGTTCGGTTTAAGAAGTTGTACTCAGAAGCTCAGTTGAGTGCACAGAGGGAGTGCTTGGGCAATCTAAGTCTGCAAAGTGGAAAAACAAGGTGTTAAGCACAGATCATTGATCGTGCTACAAAAACAAAGCAAGTAAAGGAAGCCTTACTTCGGCTAAATAGGGTGCTACGGGATCTACCTCGGTTTTAACAAGTTACTTGTTATCTCGCTCGGCAGTATGATTGGCTATCTCGGTTCCATCTATGGGTTTTGTTACTCCGGTTGGGCTTCAAGGGGCAGCTTTCTGAGTTCGGTTTAGAAACTAAGAAAGCTGGCTTAGCCCCAAAAGCTTAGCCCGGTTGAGGGCCTTGATTTCTAGTGCGGTGCGTTTTTATTTCGGCTAGTGTGAATCAGATTGTGACCTATTGAGGCTACTGTGATATGTACAAGTTCTAGTTCGGTTCCAATCTATCTAAATCTTTATATAAGCAAAAACAGTTTCCTAGTTCGGTTGGATGTGTTTTATGGATCAAATGAGTGTTCTACTAGCTATTACTTGATATTCAAGAAGTTCTTGTGAAGGTTTTTCCAGAAACTACACGAAACTAAGCATAGAGAGTGTTTTGCAAAAACATATGAAACAAATACAGAAAATAAAGGAAAACAAGAATGGATTCATGTGCTTACCTGGTAGAGAGGAAGAATGGAGGAGGGAGCAGCAGCAACATAGTGAGAACACGAGCTTAGAAGTTGGAAGAAGTTGGGAAAGCAGAAGCACAGAGAGAGAGAGAGAGTAAAAAGTGTAAAGGTAGATCGAGAGAATGAAGGGATTGTTTTGTGTGGGAGGAAAAATGGCGGGAACTGTTCAAAAAGTGTGGAGTACGAGGGCGGCGTGACAGCTGCAGCGAACCAATCAGAGGCTGCCACGTGTCCCTAGGAGAAAAAGCGTTTCAGTTGCTATCACTGAAGAGATGTTCTGACCGGACGTGCACAGCTCGGCTTGAGTATAGCTCGGCTGGAAAAGCTAAGGGGGTTTTAGCTCAGCTGGAATGGCTAGTGGATGTTTTTAGCTCGGCAGGAGAGGTTAAAACTCTAGCTCGGCTAAATGGACAAGTAATCCCTATCATGCTACGCAGATGGGATTAAGGGCAATTGAGAGGGTAATTTATACAAATAAATTGGGCCGAGCTAGGATGGTGGGCCGCTCTTTGGGCCGTATTGAGAAGGTTGAAAAGATGGGCCATGTGGTAGTGGGCCGAAGTATAAGATTGCTGCCGGTATAAGGATGCTTAGTCCGGTTTCTATTGTTGTTAGCTCGGTCGCGCTGTTTCGAACCGAGGTAAGTTGGGCCTGTTTTAGGACCTAAGTAAAGGTTAGCTCGGCTTAATTCTTCTATGGATAGCTCAGCCTTTGCATGTGAGGCCGAGGTAGGAGAAAGGTTACGAAGAACCGATGTAATCGTTAGACTGGTCGAGGCATGGTACGCTAACTCGACCTCGGCATGAGAAGCCGAAGTAAGAACATGGGAAGGCGAATCCGAGCTATGGGTTAGCTCGATCGTACAGCCGGTCTGACAGGGAAATGCTATTTCGGTTATGTAATATCTTTCCGAAGTAAAACCATCTCACTTGGTTTAAGCAGTGAGGGGGGTGTTGGAGGATAAGCGTTATCTTCCAGGAGTATGAATTCTAGGAGGACTCTACATGGAGGAATAAGAGTCCTACTAGGATTGTGCCACACGGAACCTATAAAAGCTCACCAATATCACCTTTGGAGAGGTAACACAACTTTATTTTCTGAATACACAGAGCTTTTGTCTATTTGTCAAGTTTACTGACTTAGGCATCGGAGAGGTTTCCGGCACACACCCGCCGGCTAGCTCACGTTTGTATTTTCAGGTGATAAAGCGACGTCGTACGGAGGAACGCAGACTTGATCAACAGGATTATACGAGAAGGTGTATTTCTTTCCCGTACAATCACAATTGATAACTACTCTATAACTAACTACATTTCATTCAATGGGCTAATTAATTAATTTCTTTTATATATATATGTATGTATATTTTTAAAATTTGCATTCAATATTATAATTAGTCATTTTCTTGTGATTCATAAATGATAATTGGTGCTAGAATCACTTTTCATTTTTCAGAGGAGGGAAAAAAATTCAACACAAGAAAATGCTCTTAAACAAAATTAAGCCCCTATTTGGCAAAACTTATATACAACTTAAGAAAAAGTTTGTTTAAAAAAATTCTAAAATTTCAGTTTCAAAAAAAAATATTTTCTTGAGTTTATTTTAAGCTTTAAAGCTAAAAACTTTTAAAATTTTACTAAACAATCCAACTTGTTTGAACACAAAATTCAATTTTTTAACAAATAAACTGTAAATAATTTTTGCAAAACGAGTTCAAAGTGCTATTTCGATTGGAACATAAGTTCTTTAACATGTGGTTCAATTCTTGAATGCTGTGTTTGGTTAGGGGATTTAGGGAGAAATTTGGAAAGGAAAAAGGAAAAGATGTGTGAAACTATGTGAAATATAGGTATGTTTTATTCACATTTCACATTCTTTTTCCATTTTCCTTTCCAAATCTCTTCTCAAATCTCTCAACCAAACACAGCATAAAAGAATTTCCGTTCTATTGATGAGCCAAAACTCACATATGTTTCTGAGATCTATTACTTGTAAAATGGCATGTTGTTTCCAAGGGGAATGCATTTCCTAGTTTTCAACTCATGCTTTAAATTTAAAATTTGTATCACTCAACATATTAGGGCTGCTCACGGGTCGGTTTTGGCGGGTTGCGGGTCAAAACCGACCCGACCCGCACTTATGCGGTTGGGGAAAAATGGACCCGCAACCGCCCGCGATGCGGTTCGCGGTTTGTGCGGGCGGGTGCGGTTCGGTTTGCGGTTTTGATTTTTTTTTTTTTTTTTTTTTTTTTTTTTAAAACTTAAGCAAATTTGACATTTTTTGTTACTTTCTAAACACTTTTTTTTTTTTTTTTAGAAGAGTTATAAATTAAATTACAAGATATACAATTCATGATCATAATAAATAGTCCACATGTTAGATAAGATGATATGGAACCATACTTGAAGATATGGATTAATCTTCCTCTTTAGCTTGCAAAAACAAATCCTTAAAAGTCCAACTAGTAACACTAATTTAAATATGTAAAAACAAACCCTTAAAAGTCAAACTAGTAACACTAATTTTAATAGTGGATTAATCTTCACTGTTTAGTTTTTAATATGCAATAATGTGATAATAGAATGACAATTCAAAATATCATATTTAACTGTGTCTACTAGACTAATGGAATATAATGATTTTATATATATATATATATATATAAATAAAGTCAAACTAGTAACACTAATTTAAATATCATTAGATCATGATAATGTATATAAGTACCCATATAATAAATTTTACTTTCATCCAAAATGTAAAAATAAAAATAATAACTAGTTATCTCCATGTATCCAAAATGCAAAAAAAAAATAATAATAACTAGTTATTTTTTCTTTAAAAAAAAAAAAAAAAAAAAAAAAAAATTGCGGGTTGCGGGCGGGTCGGGTTCGACCCGAACCCGATCTTTTGTGAATTTCTTGACCCGCACCCGCCCGCATACCTACATCGAAACCGCCCAAAGCACTGCGGGTAGGGTAGGGTCGGGCGGTTTGTGCGGGCGGGTGGGTTGGTTGCCCAGCCCTACAACATATACAAATAGCTTTCAATAAAAAAAAAAAAAGAAAGAAAAAGAAATATATATATATATATATATATGGCTTCATAATTACTAAAAGTAGGTGGTTTCAGGTTTCAATTGATGTTATCAAACCCCAGTGGCATTACAAAGGTAGGGTTGGTGAGATGTAACTAACTTGTTAGTTGCAAGTATTAAGACTTTTTTAATTTAAGAATCTAACATCAGGTTGTCCTCTTTATCTTTTAAAAGCACGTTCTTCACCTAAATACTCAATCTATGAATTTTGTTAATTGATATTTCAAACAAATTGAGTTATATAGTTCTTTTGGTCACTTTTATGTACTCTTATTCCAGAGGTCCGGGTGACAAAGATTAATTATTTTTCTCCTATTACAGCCGGTTGATATAATTTTATCATATTTGTAATTCGTATTCTATCGGTTGAAAAGAAAAAAGAAAAAAAAAGTCACATGACTACAAAGTACTTATTTGTCTACTTAAAATAGTTATATCACTATTTCATAAAAATAGATAGTTAAGAAATATAAAACCAAGTAATATACTTAAAAGAAAAATTTCATACTTTAATTAGGTGATAAGTAAAGTGTTTTACATAGCTAACAAGGTTAGCCCTATGTGTGAATCTTATTTCTCGTGTAAATATTAAAATTTCATTATAATATCATTTATAAATCAATTAAAAAAACAAAAAACAAGTAGATTGCTTTACATGCATTTGTAGCTAGCTATTAAGAGACCTAGAAGAATGTATTCTTTTTACAATTGAAGAGTAGGCGAGGGTACCATACAACATGGCGAAAGGTTGTCAAGCAAAATTGCAAATGGCATTGCTCATTGTTCTGTATTTAATTGAGCCCACTTTGTTAAGAAAGAACTACAAAATGAAATACTGAGATAATCACTCCTAACTACATCAACATAGAGTTAAGACTACATGTCATAAGTGCAAAATTATTAAAACACCCTTACTTTATGTCTCAAGTTAGATCCACAGTTGAATCAAGTGATCATTAGTGTCTTATGAGGATTCAACATGCCTATCATCACATATTATTGATGAACTAGATATAGTGTTTTTGAAAAATATTTTCCAGTTACTTCAAAACCCTTTTTCTAAAGTAAAATATCTGTAACAGGAGGTTGTATGATCAATTCAAGATCATTGGATCCAAATGTGTAAGGGGCATGCAACATTGAAGGGGGGTCCAGTTAAGAGATTTGGTAGGTGGAGTGAACATGCAGAGATTTATACACAAGTCCCTACCATTTTCAAAATTATGAAGAGATGCAGCCATCAACTTCCAGTTTCAGTTCCAGAATAGAATCCAATCCAATCCAAACCCACCATTCAAGAACAGAATGCCTTTTAAACCCCCTTTCCCCCCTACCCCAATGCAATAAATTAGACATCACATGTAAAGATCTTCAAGATTTGATTGTCTAATCTAAGTGAGGGGCAATACCTTTTGTAAATTTTTGGAATGATTTAATGTTAAAGTTACTAGAAAAAAATATCATCATTTTAGCATTATTGTAAAATGTAAATCAAATATATATCTAAATATATATTAAGAAAAATGAAGTTTCTAATGAGTAGACTCTTGTGAAGCTCAAAACCCTTATACTATTTTTTTAGAATTCTTATTTTTTAAATAATTAAAAAAAATTTATTGGCTAGTTTTTATTGAATCATTTAAAAAAAAAGAGAGTAATTAATCAATTTAAAAGGAAAGTTAATTAATCTATTTAAAATTTTAAATAGCTTGTATGCCTTGATTTGTACATTTCAAAAATTTTAAAATTTAAATTTAGAAATTTCAAAAGAAAAGTTAACTAATCAGTTTTAAAATGTAAATTTTTGTACCACTAAAATATAGAAATCAATTCATACCTTCCATAGTTTTTTATTTTTTATTTTTCTTGATTGATGTTTGTATGGGGTTGTTTGTTGCAGTTAATTTGATTTTTAGTTTTAGTTAAACTAAAATGAGATAATCATTATAATTTGTGGTAAAATAGTCTAAGTTTATTTTAAGTTAAAAAATTAATTTTAAAAACTTGACAAACACTATGGGCCTGTTTGGTAACCATTCCGTTTTCAGTTTATATTTACAAAAATTTAAAAAATTGTCATAAAAACTTGTTTGATAATTTTTTTGGTTTATAAATGGTTGTCTCAGTTTATAAATTTGAGGAAAAAACGTAAACTCAAAAAATGAGTTTACGTTTTCAGTTTTCAATTTTTTTTTTCAATTATTTTTTTTTCAAATATTTTTTTTTCAATTAATTTTTTTTCAAATAATTTTTTTTTTCAAATATTTTTTTTCCCAATTAAATTTTTTTTAAATTTTTTTTTTTAATTATTTTTTTTCATTTTTTTTTCAAATAATTTTTTTTCAAATAATTTTTTTTCAATTATTTTTTTCCAATTAAATTTTTTTAATTAATTTTTTTCAATTATAATGTGTGTGATCCCATTGTCATAAATAATAAAAATAAATATAAATATTTTAGGCTTGAACAAACATATTTTTTAATTTATGTTTTTAAATTTTTTAAACATTTTGTTCAAACCAAACGCGTTTATAATTTATGTTTTTCTAAAAATAAACAAAAATCAATTTATAAAATTTTTGTAAATATAAATAAAAAACATAAACGTTACCAAACGCTACCTATGTGTTTGGCTTATTTTTTTCTACGAAGAAAAATATCATAAATACGAGCGTGTCAGTAAGGATTTAAAAATGTTTACAAATTAAATTCAAGTCAATTATTAAGCGATTGCGTTGACGGTTCACTTGTCTCAATGAAGAGGATTTCAAAATTGCCAAATATAGAGAAAATAAAAATTAAAAGAAGAAGAGAGGGAGATGAAGAAGATGATTGAGTGAACATTCAAGGCAATTAAATGAACAATCAAAGTAACTATTAATTTATCTCTACTCCTATGTTTCGAAAGGAAAGTGTAGAAAATAAATTTATGTTAAACTATTCATAAGATAAGAGAAATGGCCACCAAAAAAAAAAAAAAAATGTCTTTGATTTGAGTTTGATCTTTTACAAGAATGACTATTTATAAGCAAAAATATATAGGAAAAAAATTACTTAATAACTATCTAATTCTTCCATCTCCATTCTTGTCTTGCCATGTATCCCTCCATGATCTTCCATCTCTCCCATTTTATATTCTATGATCTTCCACTTCCTCTATCATCTCTTCCTATGTGATTAATACTTTATAATTTCTTATAACCTCAAAATGAGTAAAGAGTGCCATTTTCCCTATAAATATAGATAATAAATAATAATAATATTATTTATTTATGGCAACACTATGTTTGGATTCCAAGTAGAGATAAAAAAAAAATGATTTGTTACGTTAGGGGAGAAAAGAAAAGAAGCGAAAAGATTAGTATGTCTCCTTCTCTTGTTTGGTTAATCTCTCAAATCTTATCTAGATAGACTATATAAAAGAAAATAAACTCTTACATGATACATTAACAAAATAACCCTTTATGCTTTTATTTCTTTAATACTTAGTTGGACAATTTTAGTATTTCATAGAATTGGTAATCATTCATTTATTTTCTCTCCCAATCTCTATAATTTTGGAGTGATCCAAAAAGTGGTGGTAAGAAAAATCAATTCCCCTCCATTTCATTCTATTTTCTTTTCATTTCTCTCCTCTATAATAATTCAAATAAGGGATTAACACCAAGAGAAATTCATTTATTTTCTTTCTTTTTTTTTCCCCTCCCAATCGCGCAATCCAAACAATTAAGGAGGCGATATGAGAAGTTGCTCTCAATTGAAAATTTTCTTAAAAGAGATTAGAATTTTTATGTCGATCCAATTCATTATTTGGGCCAGATCGTCAATTGAATACAAAGCCCAATCCACGATTTCCAAGGTTTGGTTCCAAGGAAAAGAAGTCCAAAATGTCAAATTTAATAGAAAATGTCTAATATGTGAGTTCCAACTCTTTCATCAAATGGAAGGAGAGTTAGGTAGTGTTAGGTAAAATTTTTTAAATATGATTTGAGAATAGAATTATATTTTGAGTTTGTAAGTTTTGAAATTATGATTTGAGTGTAAAAAATTTATTTGGTTATGAGTTTTAAAAAGAATTTTGAATTGAATTTTGGAGGGAGTTTTGAGTTTTTGAAATTAGAAAAGTTATTTGATTAAAAAATTTACAACTTATAACCAAACATACAACCTAAAATTCTATTCAAAACTTATATAAAAATTAAAAAAATTCAGAAAATATTTTTTACAATATAAAAATAACAGGTGCCTAAGAAAAAAAAATCGAAACATTGTTCCAGTCAACCGGCCGGACGTCCGGGAGAATGATTGGGTTAGTCAAATTTTCCAGCCTGAAAAAGAGTTTTCAAAAGTAAGTGTGAAATTATAATTTGAAAACTCAAAACAAACATCACACTAAAATGAGTGGGTGGAAATGTATTTGGAACACATAACCAAGCACAGTCTTATTTATTTATTTATTTTTATCAAATTAAGAAAGTTTTGTCCTTTCATTAAATTTATGGTCTCGTTTGGGAAGTAAATATTTTTTAGACTTTTTGACTATCTGACTATATATTTAGTTTGTATGTTTGGGAAGATGAGTTGAATTTTTTTAAATGATTGTATTGGAAAAAGTGTTTAAAATGATATTTTCATATGAAATGACCAAACTGCCCCTACATGTAAGGTGTCATGTCCCGACAAAAGAATTAATGATTGTGTGCTGACGTGGTCTAGAAGGGAAATTGGACGTAACTGTACTAGCCTCAAACAGTCAACCAGTAAAACCGTCATTGCACCTTACAATGCAATCCAATTGTACTAGCCTCACCAATCAAAGGTTTTTTATTTTATTTTATTTTATTTTCAAAAAAGAGGCTATACTAGACTATTTTCCAAACCACGCTTATATGTGGTTGTTGGGTACGTCTGTCCGGATATCCTTTGATAATCAGTTTTGGAATGAATTAATAAAAATTTACACTAAACTAGATGATTGTTCAAATTTAATGAAATTATTGAAATGCATCATATCGGATTGAATTTTTTACTCAAATAATTGTATCTCTATTTCAAGTTACAACTACCAACGGCATCGTTTTCAAATTTCTTGTTCGTCTTCTCCGATCTAAAATTCACTTCAAATCAGCATCGACAAAAATGGCGGCTCACACACTCTCTCTCTAATCCAACAACATCTACCCATCAATGGCACAATGCTTGTTCAGTCTCCCTACTGCGTAAGTTCGTGTCTACCCCTATAATATATATTTCTATACGAGGGCTTCATCCCTATGAAAGTTGTTGATTTTTTTTCCTTTTTTTTTTTTTTTTTTGATTCGTGTATTTATTTTGATTTTTTGGGTTTTGTGTTTTGCTTGGGATTGAGGTATTTGAATTGGGTACGGTGACTGAAATTAGATGGGTCATGTAAAGTGATTTGCTATGGCTGAGTTGGAAGCAAGAAAGCTGAAGTATCCATCTACTGGGACAGAAGCTCTTCTCATTGGGATCTAGATTGAGGGGTTAGTTATTTAACCTCCTAAATTTTCTTTTTTCTTGCCATGTACATGTGGTTCATCTTAATTAACATTGTGTTTGCTGCATTACATACTAGAAGTCAATTTATTTAGGGCCCTTAATAATCAAGGCCTGAAAAATTACAACTATGAAAGAAAGAAGCATAAATTTATATATATAATTATTTATATTCATCCCATTATTTGATATAATTATTAAGAATGTGCTTAAATGGTCAAAAGTTTATCATGTAAATAACGCAATCAGTGGCGGAGCCAGGAATTCAGCATAGGGGTACAAATTAATAACAACGAATGATTTTTTTCCCCCCTTCATAATCAATAACAATGAAATATTACTAAACTTTAACATGTGTAGGTGTTTGGGAAGTGAGTTTTTATGTAAGTTTTTTTAGTTGTAGAATATTATTGGAGAAAAATTTTTTAGCCTGCGTTTGGTTGTGTTTTGTAAATGTGATTTGAGAGTATGAGTTGTATTTTGAGTTTGTGTGTTGTAGAATTATGATTTGAATGTAGAAAATTTGTTTCATAAAGAGTTTTGAAAATAGTTTTTGAAAAGAGGTTTGATTTGAGTGGGGAATTGTTGATGTGATATTTGATATGTGATACAAAAATTTACAACTCATAACTAAACATACAACTCAAAATTATTTTAAAGCACATTAAAAATTAAAAAAAATTCAGAAAATATTTTTCCCAATTATATAAATCAATTGCAAAAAAAAAAAAAAAATTCTGTACAGCGGAGGACATCCGGGTGGATGTCCCTAAGGACGTCCGGGCGGTCTTCCCCTAGCCAAAATTTTCACAAAAAACGCGGCTGAGATACAGAGCTCTGTGCAGAGGTTTTGAAAGTTGATTCCAAACACACAACCAAACATCATACTGAAACACACCTGTGAAATTACGTTTTGAATTCACAACCAAACACAGCCTTAGTGTTTGGGAAGATAATTGAATTTTTTTGTGGTTGGATGTGATGTTTGTGAGAGAAAAAATGTAATGATTATGGGGTTGGATGTGATATTTTGTTTGGATTTATTTTTTTTGGTTTTGCAAAAATTTTGTCTTTTAGTGAAAAAAATAAAAAAAAAAACCTAGGAGAAAAACTTGCCAAACACCACTTATATAAGTCCATTTAGATAAACATGAATTTCAAATTAAGGGATTTAAGGTTGAATTTTGTAAAAATATTGAAGAGTAACTATTATAAGTAGATTGAAAAATTATAAAAGAAAATAAGTCGAGATAAAATGATGTATTAGGAAAATTCTATAAAACACATCGCAAAAAAGGTGTGTATTATGTCACAGTTATAATCTTTACAATCTTTGGTTATAACACATTATGATATTAGTTATGATTATTCATTGTGATATTTTTAGTTATAACTAGAAATGATTTGGTTATAACACTTTCTAGTATCAACACCATGAAATATCATAACTTATCTATGATACACCATTTTAGGAAGTGTATTGAAATATCATAACTTATCTATGATACATCATTTTAGGAAGTGTATAGTAGAAGGACCCATTTCAGTAGAATAGACACTACAAGAAATAACACCTTTGCCGATCAAAAAATTGGTCGCTAAAAGTCCATTTTTAGTCGGCAAAAGTTATCCGCGACCACTTTTTTTGGTCGCTACTTTGGTAGCCAATTGAGGGTCGGCAAAAGTAATTCGCAACCAAAATTTTTGTTGGTCGGGAAAAGTTGGATTTGCCGACTAAATTTTTGGTCGCTAAATATATTATTACTGCGACTAATCCATTTTGTCAGTAAAACACTTTGGTCGCAAAAAGTGATAGTTTCTCGACCAAATATCTTAGTCGCCAATTGTCACATTCCACGACCAAACAGATTAGTCGCCAAAAGTCAAGGAATCACCGACTAACAATTTAGTTGCCAAAAGGTAAGGAATTGCCGACCAATGATTTTAGTCGCAAAAGTGTAGAATTTGCCGACCAATTTTTTAGTCGCCAAATCTCTTCCTTTTTTTTTTTCTTTTTTTTTTTTGAGAACAATCAATTTTTATTTGTAAACATTCAATCTAATATTGAACAAAATTCATTCAACCCAACCACAATTAAGGAACAATAACATTTAAAAAAGAAAAGCTTAGGAACAATAATTAACAAATTTCTTTTCTTGTAACTTCACTAAATCATCAAACAATAATTGAATTCCATTTAAAATAAAGATGAAAATATGTAATCGTAGTGTAGCACAAGGCATATTCAAGTCAAATTGAATTTAGTAAGCATGTCTTCTCAAAAGCTATATCCTCTTTGAAGTCCAACATGACACAAAACTTGAAGCCTTTCACATTCTTTAATGATTTAACATATCAACTTGCTTGGCAGCTGATCCAAACTAACATATGAGCTTAAAATTGAATTTCTCAAAGACCTTCCTAAACTCCTCATCCAAATGACCATCAAATTCAGCCTTTTCTGGTACATACTCAACTTCAACTTGCTCGATAACCTATTAGTACCAAAACAAACAAAAACACAAGTTAAGATCAATGAATCAAAATGATCATTTAAAATAAAATAAAAAAGAAACAGATCAGTTTAAGATCCAGTACTATCATTACCTGTTTTTGTAAATGGAAAATATTACATGGAGAATTTTCTACAACAGACTGCAAACAAGTTGACATCAACCTCCAATCTGTTTTCACGCCCAAAATAGCAACACTCACCATACTCATCTATCACAACATGTCTACAAGCATCCACAAGATCTTCTTGACTTCCCCATAATGATAGCACTGCACTCGATAGTCTAAAAGCCCAAGCAAAGATATTGGCCCCAGCAACTATCACAACCTGCCCCCAAGCAGAAATTATCTTATACGTCAGACCTATAGGATCCGCAAACATACGGCCAAGTGGTAGGCAAACTTACCAGATAATTATCCTGCCCCAAGTAATGTCACAACTTCAAAATGGTACCAAAGTGTCAACTATGACTTTAACATCTAAATATGGGACTAAGTAACCAAATCTTTTTCTCTAAAATAACAATCTACTTTCGATGTATGTAGAGAAATTTATTCTCCTCTCCCTGCTTTTCTGCAAGGAAATTCCAGTGAAATATAAAAAATAAGGCATTGAAAATGAGGCTCCAAAGAGGCCCACGTGACAAACATTGATTCTAGTAAGAGCTCAGGAGGATGGAAACCAATATGACATGTCACCTAATCAACCAAAGAACCAATTTATCTGATATATTTCAGGAAAAAAAAAAAAAACCCTCTTCTGATCAGTAGTCAAGATTATAATCCCCAAACAAACACATCTAACTAATGTGTAGTAGTGTGTAATGTGTAAAAGCTATCAAGGTTATGTGCAAGTGCAAGCACATGGAAGCTTAAGAAATGTAAAATATTCAATCCACAGATAGCAGCAACAGAAGTTTAAGAAAGCCAAATTGTTTCCACAATATGTCACCTTTGGACTACAGACTCTGTAATGTGTCTTCTATTATTAGTACAAAAAACCCAACTTATGAAATTCTTAACTCATTGGCAGCAAAAGGTTGTAAAAAATGAAAAAAAAAGTTTCGTAAGCAATTTTATGGACACACCCACTCCCACACCCACCCTATCTTCTGAGCAAATACTATTAAGCCATCCAATGATATTAGGAAAAAAGTGTCTCTTTGTCATCTTGTTCAACAAGGACCAGGACCAAATGTTCCGCCATTGACAACCATGATAAAATACTCCCTGGGCATGCTACCAACTGAGGCATGGGTTGACAAATGATTTGCTAAAGCCCTCTCCCTGGGCATGCTTCCAGTAAATTCTTAACTATGTACGAATAATTTTGCGCAGGAAACAGAGACACGAGTCTATGGATACATATATGCAATAGAGAAAAACTTACCTTACAATGTGAAGGAAGATCAAGTCAATACGACGGAGAGATTGAGGGAGAACCAGAGCAGATCAGCGATGAATTGTTCGTTATCATGTCATTGTTCGTCGACTTCTTCCTAATCAATGCCAATCCCAAAATTGAATCAATATCTCAATCAAAACAAGACAATTATTAGCTCAATCAATGCAAAGGCAATTCTACAGAGCTAGGGCATGAACCCTTCAAATTCAAAATTTACGAAAAATTAAAATCAAATACAAGTGTCAATCAGACCAAAAACGAAAATCAAATACAAAATCAGATCAGATCAAAAATGAAAATCAGATTCGGATCTTAGATTGAGAGGGTACCGCTTGTGCAATAGAGATAGAGATGGCACATCTTCTGAGACACATCTCTCAAGAGAAAAAGCTCCCGAAAGAGAAGTCGTCTGCGATAGCTTCATCATCCATCTTCAACGCAATGTGAAAGGCGGGGATAGCCATAGAATTTCAGAGAGCTCGGCGAGAAAGATTGAGAGCGAGAGCTAGGGCTTTTGTTTTCGACAATGAAGATCGGGACTCTCACGTCCTTTTAAAAATAAATAAATACCTAGCAAATGTGAAGTGTGAAAAATAAGAAACAATTATGAGTTAAAACTACAAGGGATTGTTTCGGATTATAACTCAGTTTGGTTTTGAAATTCAAAAACTGTTGAGTTTTTTATTTTTCTTATGTTTTAGTAAATGTTTTCATATTTAAATTAATTATTTTTTACTTTCTAAATTTACTTAATATACATCAATTTAAAAAGTAAAATATTTTTGACGAAATCTATTTTTTTTAACTAAATACAAATATATATTTGTTCTTTTTCATATTTAGTGATTTTTTTTTTTTTTGCAAAGAAAGTATTTTTTTATTTTTCATATTTAGTGAATTTTGTTAGATTTTTTTAAAAATATTTTTACTTTTTAAGTATATTTAAAAAGTAAAAAAATAATTAAAATAAAAAAATATCAATACAGATAAAAAAAATTTCCCTCCCAAATTTTTGGCAACCAAATTTTTTTGTTGCAAAAAAATTTCAATTCCGATCTCCACGTTTCAAATTTTCCTCCCAAAATTTTGGGGACCAAAAGACCAAATTAGTCGCAGAAAAGGTACCTTCGCCAACAAACGTGTTTAGTTGCCAAATCTCAATCAATGACGACTAAAAATTAGTCGCTAAAAGTATTAATTTGGCGACTAATTTTTTTTTGGTTGCTGAAAATAAGTTTTTGGCGACCAAAATTTGGTCGCCAAAGAAAAGAAAAAAATTTATATTCCATTCGGCGACTAAATTGTTTTAGTAGGCAAAACTCAATATACGGCAACTAAGCCTCCGTTTGGCAGAGTTTTCAAAATCTAATTCAACACTCACTTTTGAGTGTTGTGTTTGTTTAGGGTTTTCAAATCACAATTCTACACTCATTTCTCAAAACTCATTTCAAAACATAATCATTACTTTTCAAAACTCATAACCAAACACATAATTCAAAACTCTTTTCAAAACTCCATTCAAATCAATATTCTAAAAATATTTTAATTTTGTTAAGATTTACGATTTTTTTAATTTTTTTAATTTTTTTAATTTTTTGAATATTTTTAAATATTTTAATTTTTAAATATTACAATTTTAATTTTTTAAATTTTAAAATATTTTATAAAAATAATTCAAACTCTATTTTATAAAAATATTTTTAAATATTTTAATTTTGTTAAGATTTACGATTTTTTTTAATTTTTTTAATTTTTTTAATTTTTTGAATATTTTTCAATATTTTAATTTTTAAATATTACAATTTTAATTTTTTAAATTTTAAAATATTTTATAAAAATAAATTCAAACTCTATTTTATAAAAATATTTTTAAATATTTTAATTTTGTTAAGATTTACGATTTTTTTAATTGAGTTTTGTTTTATGTGTTTGGTTAGGATTTGAGTGTACAGTTGTTTTTAAATTAAAATATTAAAATTTTAAATTATTTTAATTTTTTGAATATTTAAATTAATTTTTTACTTATTAAATTTTTTAGATTATTTAAATTATTTAAATATTTATGATTTAAATTTTTTGAATATTTATTTTGAATAAAAATTATTTCCTTTGTAGTATTTTTAATTAAAAAATTAATTAATGTTATTTTTTGTTAATAATAAATTTTTTTAATTGAATTTTAAAAAGAGTTTGGTTATGAGTGTTGATCAAAATTTTCAATAATGTGAAAGTAATGTGTTTTGTTATGAGTTATAATAATTTGAATTAAGTTTTGAAAACTCTTTTCAAAACTCATAACCAAACAAATTTTCTTACTTCACATGTCAAATCAAACTTTCAAAACTCAATTCTACACTCAATTCAAAACTCAATTCCACACTCAATTCAACACTTTATTCAAAAATCATAACCAAACAAATTTTCTACACTCAAATCATAATTCTAAAACACACAAACTCAAAATACAACTCATATTCTCAAATCATAATTACAAAGCTCTACCAAACGGAGCCTAAAATATTTTTGGTCGGAGAAAATAAGTTTTTGGCGACTAAAATTTTGGTCGTCAATTCTACAACTAACTTATTTTTTATCTTCCGCGATCAACTTATTTTTTGGTCGCCAAAATGTGACCTTCCGCGACCAAATTTGTAGTTGGTCGCCAAAAATATACCACTTTGTGCGACCAACTCATTTTTTGGTAGCCAAAATATGACCTTCTACGACCAACTCATATTTGGTTGCCAAAAATAATGATCATTTGCGACTAATTAATATTTGGTCGATAAAAGGTAACTTTTAGCTACCAAATTTTATATTGGTCGCGGAAAGTGGTCGTTAAAAGTGCAAATTCTTGTAGTGAGAGGGTCACTATTACAATTTAAGGAGGGAATTTTATAATTTTATAAAAGATATATAAGACATAATTTATATATATTAATATTAGGGTATTAGTAAAATTATCAAAAATCCAATGGGGGTGCGTGATCCCCCATGTTCCCTCACTAAATCTGTCCTTGGACACAATTGTATAGTATGCGCTTCTAAATGAGAGCATTAAGCACCGAAAAAATGCTGGAAAACTCAAATGTTTTATTAAAATTTCTACAAAATATCTTACATGGGTGTCTCACACCCATGTAAGACATTTGGTAAAAATATTGATCACCCATATACTATTGATCACTCCCCGGTGAGACTGAAAAATGTGTCAGCCTTGTAAGGCGACATGTGGACCACCCATATACTATTGATCACTCCCCTCCAGGGTTGAGCCATGCATGCCAACTGAGTATAATCTGTGGTTGCCTTAATCACCGACCAGGAGGCACACCAACTGCCCTCCCATAACTGTGCTCGGCCGATCTCAGCTTGGTCAAGTAAGCCTACACACATGCGGGCGCTCTTTGTCTGCCCATGATAGCACGCTTAGTCCCCACTTAACTATGCAGGGCAGCTATCCATTGGCGTGTCTCTCTTATTCCTTTTAATTCCTTCTCCCTATTGACACCTTGATGTTCTCATGCTATCCTAGGTTGGGACTTGGAAATAGGGTCTCGGGACCTACTTGGGGTTATTGCCACAATCATGGGAAATTTATAATATTTATCCAACATTAGCTCTCGGCATAAATTAATCTGGCTGCAATGTTCTTGCCCAAAAACGGAATTACTATTTTCAAAGTGCAGAAGGAAACGATCAAGTTACTTTTTTTTTTTTGGTTGTGTGGAACTGATATGTACTTTTTCTGTCCCAAGCAAGGTTCTGAAAAGCGGTTGCGGTCACCGTAACGGTGGCGGTGACGCGGTTGCGGGATGTAAAGGCCGTAATGTAACGGTTGCGGTAACCGAAACCGTGAATTTTTTTATTTTTTATACAATTTGAAAAAAACTTACTGATACGCATATTTTTTTTCCAGGATCATATTTATTGGGTTAAAAATAAATATTGATCAATTTTTGTAAATTTTTAAGTATGATCCAATATATTTCATATTTTTAAATCATTATAAACTGAGTTTTTTACATTTTATTTTAATAATTAATGACTTTATATTATACAAAAAATCAATCACTAACTATTATATATAAGATAAATAATGACAAAAGTAAGATAATAAATAAGAGCCTAAATATATATATATATATATATATATATATATATATATTTCAACCAAGCCAAATAGATAATGACCACACTTATTATTATTATTATTTTCAAACAATATATAGATAGACACACAAACAAAATGGTTTAGTGATAGCAGTTGAATAGAATAGTATATGTCTTACAGTTTCAACAAATCAATAACATGTTCTTCATCTTCCCTCTTCTCTCTCTATCTCTTGCTCCTCCATTTTCTCTTTTTATCTTCCCTCTTCCCCCATTTTCAGCTTTTTTTGTGTGTTTTTTTCGAAAGAAACAGTTTGGAACCGTTACGTAACGGTACATAACAGCCATTACGGCTGTTACGGCTCCTCCATTTTAAGTATGATCCAATATATTTCATATTTTTAAATCATTATAAACTGAGTTTTTTACATTTTATTTTAATAATTAATGACTTTATATTATACAAAAAATCAATCACTAACTATTATATATAAGATAAATAATGACAAAAGTAAGATAATAAATAAGAGCCTAAATATATATATATATATATATATATATATATATATATATATATTTCAACCAAGCCAAATAGATAATGACCACACTTATTATTATTATTATTTTCAAACAATATATAGATAGACACACAAACAAAATGGTTTAGTGATAGCAGCTGAATAGAATAGCATAGGTCTTACAGTTTCAACAAATCAATAACATGTTCTTCATCTTCCCTCTTCTCTCTCTCTCTATCTCTTGCTCCTCCATTTTCTCTTTTTATCTTCCCTCTTCTCTCTATCCCTCTTCCCCCATTTTCAGCTTTTTTTTTGTGTTTTTTTCGAAAGAAACAGTTTGGAACCGTTACGTAACAGTGCATAACAGGCCGTTACGGCTGTTACGGCACTGTTACGACCGCTACGGCAGCCGCTACGGCTGACACACCTGTGAACCTCAATCACACTGCAAAAGCGGCCGTAACGGGTGGCGGTAATTGCCAAAACCGTTACGTAACGGCGTTACGTAACGGTTGCGGCCGCTTTTTAAAACCTTGGTCCCAAGCATCCTTTTTTAACTGAATCAGCTCAAATTGCCCTCGATTGGGCTGTTGGTGAAAAGCTAAAATCTAGTAAGTGTCTACTCAGTTTGCTGAACTTTTGCTTTTTTAGTCGGAATTGTAGTTATTTTGTCAATGAACACATCTCTAATTGACTGCATATATGGTCAGTTGGATGGTTACATAGAATCAAGTTTACATTTTATATTCAATCACTGCAAAGTTCATTTGATAGTGGCTGGCTTGAACTTAACCAGATGAATAACAAATTTTGGAAAACAGAGTTTATAATATTCTCCATGCTTATTGTTTGTTTATGTACTTATAATTGTGAAATTGTTGGGATATCTTGTGTTCTGTTGTCTAATTGTTGTGATACTTCAAAATTCTAGCAAGGATGGGGTGTTGCAAAGTAGTGCTTAAAATCAAAGTTCATTGTCAAAGGTTTCACCGTTGACTTGTACATGTTTGAAAACTCTGGGGTACACTGTACACCATGGCTTAACGTCTACATGTTAGACCAAGAACAGTTACATATGGATCAAAATCTTGTTATCTTTCTTAATACTGAATTTCCAACATCAAAATGTGTCCAAAAAGCTTTTGGTGTTCTTTAATATCAATGCATTACTAATCCAGTGAAGCCCAAGTTTTCTATGATTTAAATACCAATTAGTTTCAGTAATTGGATTCTTAATTTTTGTTTGGCCTTCTTTTCTTAGAAGTTTAATATTCTTTGACATTTTTGTTTGGTATTTAAAAATGAATTCATTTTGTGTTTCACAAAAAAAAAAAAAAAAAGGATTTGCTACAAAGATGATATTAAATTGTCGTAATGTGTTTTACATAAGATTTGAGGGTACAACTATGTCATTCCTTATGGAGCCACCAAAGATGAGGGGAGCTACCAATTGGCTTATGGCTGAATCAATTTTAGATTTTGTTTAAATATCAGTTCTAATTTTAGTCCAACATTTGGTATGAAGACTTGAATTTTCTGTATGGTCTATTCATAGTGATGTCCATTTTTTCAGATGCGAGAGAAGTTAAATTCCATTCCTTCAAAAGAAAATTAAAGTTACCATTTCATGTCAAAATAGTTTTTTTGTGCAATTTTCCACATGTTTAATCAAAGCTTTGAACTTGTTTGCAGAAGTTTTTCTGTCCAAGTGAATTCCTGATTGGAAATCTCTAACCGAACTACTCTTGGCTTCCCCAGGGCACCAGAATTCTCTGTTTGTCATACTGTGATACTTCTTTGTGTTGCCAAATTCTTGTCATCTCCATCATCCTTCACAGTCTCTTCCACGCCACCAGCAAGTATTTGTGCCTTGTCAGCTTCTTCAACCCAATTGATCCTTGCAACAAACACCAACAACATGGCTAAACAAGCAACCATCCCAACCAAGAACCCTACAAGTAGTCCACCTAACCCAAGACGGACTTTGAAAGCGAAAATCACACCCAATGGCAGGGCCAACAAGTAGAATCCTCCAAGATTGGCATACATGGCCAACCACGGCCTAGCTGTTCCCCGGACTATTCCTCCACAAACTGTTACAGGGAAATTAACTACTTCCACCAAGGCCATTACCAACATTGTCTTCTTCACACCTTTCACAATTGCCTTGTCATGGCTAAACAATGGCCCCCAAATGCCTCTTGCTGCTACCATAACCAAGCCACCGATGCAGCCAGAAACTATGCTCGTGGCCATAGACACGAATGCTGACCGGTAAGCAAGGCCTGCTTGTTTGCACCAAGCTCATTTGAGACCCTAATGGACGCACACGTGGCTAGTGAAAGCATTACAGAGTAAAGCAAGTAGTCAAAGTTGAGCACAATGGCCAACACTCCCACTGCCTGTTTGGCATTTGTGAGCCGCCCAGTTAGCAAGACTATGATCTCGACACACCACCATTCGAGGCAGGTGGTCAGGCAACATGGCCCGCAAAGTTTGAGCAATCCGATCCAGTCGCGGACGCGTTGGTCCCACCATCCGCCTTCTTTCCACTGTGCTCCCTTGCTGTTCTCCGTAATCAACACATAAAATCCTAGCAGAACCACAACTATGAGGTCAGTTATCCAGATTGCCATTGAAACTCCCTCAAGTCCTTTAGCTTTGCAGAGTAATATGTTGATGGGGACATGAAATGCTACAGCCAGAACAGAGCTAAACAGAACCGGTACAGTTATGCTCTGTGAGCTCAAGTAGGCTTTAAGAGGAGATAGAAATGAAGTGACTACCAAATCAGGGAGGAGATAATAGAGGTATTTCTTTGCAATGATTGAAATTTCTTGTTGTTGGCCGAAATGAATGAGGATTTTGTCAACACTGAGCCACAAAAAAGAAATGGGTAGTGTAGTGAGTAGTAACAAAAGAATAGCCATGAAAAGAGTCTTGTGAAGCAGTTTGAAATTCTTGGCTCCATAAGCTTGACCACATACGGGTTCCATGGCACCACAGAGCCCATTGAGGACAGCGAAGCCAGTGACATTGGCAAAGGTGAAACCGAGTGTTCCACCAGCTAATTCCAGCTGTCCAAGCCGGCCAAGAAACGCGGTTGTGATGGCTATCTTGGCGAACCACGTTAAGTTCATGGCTACCAGAGGAAGTGCTATTCGTCGCTGGGTTTTGAGCTCCGAAAGGGTTGTGTGAATGGAGTTGGGTGGCCATTTCTGGTTCTGGGAGAGAAATGAAGGTGAAGAAGATGGTATAGATGGGATTTTCTCAATTGGGTTTCTTTCCATTGTTGAATCCTCTGCTGGAGATATTAGTTGTTGGTTGAGTTGCAGTGGATTGGAGGGCTTGTGATCTTATTGAAAGATATAAGTTGTTGTAGATGAGCACTAGAGACGAGATTAATTATGTTTTGAATGCATGGGTTTCCCTAAAAGGGTGGCTTTTTTGTGATAGGCCAATAAATTGAGGGGCTAGAGAGTTTGGTGGTGGATTTATAGTGCTTGATGAGTATGCTTCGGCCTGATCTTGTTTTGAATGAAAAGGCCACTCAAGTGGAAAACTATAACAGCCAAATAAAAAGAGGAAAAAGAGTTACTGTGCCAAATATTCCAAATATCACAAACTCTGAATAGTTTTTTTTTTTTTTAAAAAAAAAAAAAAATGTAGATAGAACTATGAAATGAACATTTCTTGGAACCCAAAGATTCACTATTGGGTTTATTCTGTTCCCAGATAAGGAATGGAGGAAAGGAGAAGAATATAAAGAAAAACAAGATAGATACAATAAGAAAAATAGTTTTCTTATGTATTGGCCTATATTATATTTATTGGTGGGCAAGGTGAAAAGGATATAGGGATATAAAGGGATTCATAAAAAGTCTATGAGATAACATATATTAGATGGAGGAGGGAATTCTTAACTTTAAAAGGCGGGAAAGAATTCTATGGGACACTCATCTTTAGATTACATTGGGATCAACAATTTGTAGAAATAAAATTGAAAAAAAAAGGAAAAGAAAAGATAGATATTTCTTTTTTCGTTCTACAAATCTAAGATCTAAATACACTTTCGAAGTTTTCTTAGAGCATTTTCAATATAGTTGTTAAAATTGTGTGTATTAGTGCGTTACATGACAAAAAAATGATATAAGTAAGGCTCAATTTTGTGTGTTAATGTTTATTGGTTTAATGAATGAATGGGTATATCATCACTTTGTGCACCATGGTGAGCCTCTCTCTTGTTAGTTCAATTGCTATAGTTAATGATTTCTTTATAGGATGTTTGGTATGGATTATAGGGAGTGATTATAACTTATTTTAACTTGAAAATTTGTGCGTGCAGTTTCTGCTTACAGCTTTTTAGACAAAAATAGTTTAAATAAGTTGAGAAAAGCTGATTATTTAGAAATTGGAGAAGGGGTACTTTTGGTTTCTACTTTTTGATTATCAGTTTTTAGTTTACAACAAATTGCACCAAATAGCACCTTAATATCTGACATTAACTTTGGCAATGAACCCACACACAATCTCCATTGGAGCAACAAAAAAGCATCCATCTTCTCTTTTTGGCTAATATCTTACATTGACACACAAATACTTTCGCTGTAAATACTCTTATATCTGGTAAGTTTTGCTTACTGAAGTTAGTTATAAGATCAACGGATTTTTCATTGGGATCTTCTTCATCCTTATCCTGATTGAGGCCATTACCAATACATAATAAGATCTATCCTACTAGAAAAGTGAATAATAGAAAACGACCTTAAAACATAAGAGACCTATTTAAAACTTAAGACAATTTTATGACTTTTGTTTCACCACTTTCCACTTTCCACTTATTTATTTATTTTTTAGTTTTTTAGATTTGTACTCCAAGAATTTAAAACGCACTAATACATAAAAATTACAGGAAAGAGACAATCATCCACCATTTTTCGTTCTTCTCTTTTTTAATAAAGGCACTTTACATTCCACTTGCTCCCCATTCGTAAAGCATGCATGTCTCTCTCTACATTCTTGTCAATGTTGTCTATTTTATAATGCTATGATTGAGTATATATATACTATTTAATTTTATATAACAAAGCACACAATTCAAAATGTTTTGAAATTTTGTAACATTTTTTTTTTCATTCTTTCAAAATTGTTCATATTGTTAACTATTTGAGAAAATAACCGCTAATACTTATTAAATTCAACCCATCTTCTTCATTTATCAAATCACTAAAAAAATTAACTATAAATTACAAATGCATCGTGTTTGCATCCACTGTTAATATATAGATATCTACACTATTATATAAGTGCAAGCTGAAATTGGTATTGATGTTACAGAATTCTTATTTCTGAAAATACTCCTAAGAGAACTGTTTCCGAAAATACCATTAAGAGTAAATACTTTCTTCTATAACTGCACATCTATAAATTTAAGAATTTTGTAACTACTCATCATAAGAGTGTGCATACATTCTAGTCTATATATAAAGAGAATCTCCTTAATACCAAGTGGACGAAATGGAGACAGATTATGTATATGCCACTAAAATTTGAATATATTAATGCCATCATGTGTTAGGAGAAAAAGAATTGAAGTTATTTGCCTTATTTAAATATATATATATATATATATCTTTTATCTCATGCGTCGGATGAGTCAAAAGTTAATATAGATATAGAAAAGAGGAAAAATTATTCAATATTTTCGGAGTACCACGTGTCTATACTCCATAACTAATTATCTTCAATATACCCTCTCATGTTTCCCAATCACCCAACACAATACCCCACATACTCACTTTCTCCACTAATTATAATACTATGGAATATCACGTGTCCATATTTCAGAATTACTGAATAATTACCCGATAAAGAGAGAGATTATGGTAGTGACATGTGAAACACCCAAGGGCTAGAGTTAATCAGCCTGATTCCGTGAAATGCACGAGAGTAGAAAAATTGAATCCTCACCCTGAGTGCACACCTATATTATATACATATGCAATGATTTTGATAGAATTAATTACTTGTGGTTGTTAATTTTGCAATTACATTCTATATAGTGTGAATGCTTGTGCTCATACCAATTGGTTGTTGGTCAAGTGGCGATTGGAGCTTGACTTGGTAGGAAGAACTACGGTTCGATTCCCCGCAACGCCAATTGGGAGGGGACTGGAGCCTAACATCCAGAACTGATCCCCGAACCCGGATTAGTCGGCCCGAAGGGTCGGATACCGGGTGGGGAACCTAAAAAAAAAAAAAAAAAAAAAAAAAAAAGAATGCTTGTGCTCATGTATACAAATGGTGTATAGGACAAACAATGACGAAAAAAGCATCACAATCTTAAAATGTAGAATCTTTTGAAGATGAGAGGATAATAGTAATGTAAATCGAACCAAGATAGAACCTGGTACAACTTTTTAATATGAATGTGCAGAGAATAAATTAGATAGAATATATGACCTACATGTACAGTGTGATCTATATACCAAGAACATCACCAAAGGAGATCTTATTGGTCCTTACTACTTAAATTCTCATCATATATATGTTGCAATCTTGCCTACCATACCCAACTAGGTTGGAAATACAAAAGATTCAGGATTTTGATTTGAGGTGATTAAATTAGTAGTCTAGCTTTATATATTCTTCAGATATATATTCTTTTGTAAAAGAAAGAAAAAAAAAGGTATAATAGCCCAAATAACGGCTGTGAATTTACTCTGGACTAATCTTAATAATTTGAATCGTTCAACTTTTAATTTATGTGAAAAATCAATTTGGTTGGATTTCAGTATCCATATATTTGAATAACATTTGTCTTAAAAAAAAATGCTAATTCATTTTCAAAATCACAGTTGTCGTCTATTTTTTTAAAACAAACGTAGTTGAAACATGTGGCTAGCGATATCCAGTCAATCTGATTTTTTCTACGGATGATCTATTTGACGGGCACAACAAGATAAACAATTTGAATTATTGAGGTATGTCTGAAATGGACCCACAAAATATTTTTGTTTTTAGATATTTTAATTTCTCTATTTCAATCCATTTTTAATATGTAGAATCTCAAGATATGATTTAATGATTTAGAGTTCACTAGGCCAAGAGAACAAAGAATCCCATGCCAAGAATGATTTTTTTATTATTTATAAATTGTACATTAGCACAATGAATCACAGTTTACAATGAAGTTCAAATACAACAAATTATTACAAAAAAAAAAACTTCAAATTAATACAAATATTATTACAAAAAAACCTTAAAGTAGAAGAAAGAAAGTTTAAAAACAAATACAAATTCGAACTTGGAGCTCCTTTATTTTGGGGCCAACGGCCCTATATTGACACCTCTTCAAACTAGTGGGCAGCAACTAAATACTTAACTTCGTGAGATGGGCCTCAGGCCACAAGAATGTGTATGAAGTTTGGTTTGGTTTGGTTTGTCTATTTCTTAAAAAAATTTAAAACTACTTTAACGTAAAAAATAATAAATAAAATGCTCATAATTTTTATATGATTCTACATTTTTAAGGTTAAAGATATTTTTAGAAAATTGAAAAATATATTTTTAATATTTATTTTTGTCAAATTAATTTCTATTTAAAAAAAAAAAATTCAAAAATTGATTCTGAAATTGAAACTAAAACTAAAACTAAAACCGAACAAAACAGCCTAGTTTTTCAATTCATTGTTTTAAGTCCTTTTAGGTTTATTTAAGAAATATATAATGACACACACACGCAAAAATGGGTTATTTATTGAAATTCTCATGTTTCCCTTCTCCGACTGGGCTCCCCTCCACTTGGAGGCTGCTATCCGGCCCATGTAATTTACCAAGGCCCGTTTTAATAATTTGAACTAATCATTTTGTAAAATTCATTTTGTATATATCATTTATCAAAAAATTAAACTGATCCGATATTTGTAACCTATTCAATTTATCACGTTTGTCACAAAAAAATAAAAATAAAAATGAATTGACTATTTTTAAAAATACACTTGTTCTTTTTTTTTTTTTTTGACAAATATGATAAATTGAATAAACTGTAATTATGGGTGATATACTCTAAGAGCCCGATAAAATAAACAATTTTAATAATTAAAACGTGACCCGTAATGAGTCTCACGAGTTCGGACAACACCCTCCAGTCAATAATTTGGACCCGAGAGAAGACAAATCCTTCCAAGAAATAGAAAAACAGAATATCACAAAAAGTTAATTGGAAGAATAATTTTTTTTCCCCTCTATGTATTTTGATTTTTGACTTGAACGTCAAAAAAATGTTGAGCTTATACAATTTCATTAAATGAGTTGCAATTTGATCTCCCCCTGCAGCATTGAAATATATTTTATTTTTTTAAAATACTTTTTCACTCGGTAGAAAATAATTTTTTTTTTTTTTTTTAATTATGAAAATTACATCAAATTGAGCATTAATCAACTATCTGTTAAAACTGGAAGGATACCTTATGATGACATTGCATTGCATAAGTATGGAAATGACACCAACAAGCACATTTATATTTACTAGTGAGTCATTAAACGTGTGATGACATTGCATTAGCAACTTCATTATGCTAAATGTTGCTTAATTTGCACGCACTCAGACGATATTAAAATGGTTCGCCCAATAGTACATTGAGATTATTAAGCTGATTCCAAAAGCACTCAAATGAAACTTAATTGCTTTAAAACATTGTAATAAGCTAGTTTTTATTTATTTATTTAAGGCTTCGTTTGGGATGTGAGTTGAGTTGTTGATTTTTTGATTATTTTAACCTGAGGCTAAAAAGTCTCGTTTGGGATGAGTTTTTTTTGGCTTTTTTGACTTTTGTGAGAAAAAATAAAATAATTATGATTTGGATGTGACATTTTATCTTATTGACATTTTAGCTTATTTTATCTTTTTATGATTATTTTAGAATTTTTAGCCCCAAAAATCCTCATCCCAAATGAGGGCTAATATTCTAATAAGTTAGTTGTGATAGAGATTATTCTGATTAATTAGAATTTTAAATGGGAAAGAACAAATTGCAATTGAGTAGAGCATCCAACCAAACTACCCACCAGACAAAAATATGCTTGTTTATATGTTGCTTAGTAAATTAAACAAACAAATTAATGTAGGATCATTATTGTCCCAAGTAATAGATTTAAATAAATACCCAATGTGACTATGAATCTATATATATCCTCTTAAATATAACTCTTTTATCCCCCACAAGATTGGAGAAAATAAATATATAGGAACATAATCCCAACATATGGGACACTACAAGAGTTAAAAAGAGTCTATTTTTTGCTTCACACACAAACAACAATCAACTTTTGAAAATATTTGGTGATCTTACACCTTCTCTCTCTATACTATATATATTATGCATGCTTGCTTATCCATTATATTTTTTCTTCTTTTTTTTGGACCTTGGATTTGCTCTCTCTCTCTATTTTTTTTTTTTTTTTTAAAGTATATATTGGTTCTGGAGAATCATTATTTTTAAGGCATGTCAAATGGCTGATGATTGGAAAGAAGAGCACTAGTGGCTAAGATAAGGCATAAACTAAATACCCATAAAATAAAATGTTTATTGTTGACATATATGCAATTTCAAGAGACAAAAAAAAAAATATTTTTGGGGGGGCATAAACTAGGGAGTTCCGTACACCATCGAAGATAGTTTTCTCTGCGAGTAACAATGTATGTGGCAAGTACAAAGAAAACAATATATAACAAAGCTTGATGCATAATTTATTTATTTCCACTACTGTTGAGTTCCACCAATTTAAAATCTTGATACTCACTTTCCAAACAAATATATGATTAATTCTAGGTTTGTTTTTCTACATGGAGGATTGTTTTATCAATAGGCATCTGTTACTTTTATTAGTTATTAGAAAATTAATTCACAAGTTTTCAAGTTAAAGTTACATCATCAAAGTATTTGTTGTTCAAAAAGTTGTACTTTAAGCTAAGAGCATGTTAAGCATCATTTACATATGGGTAAATTACAAATACACCAATGAGGTTTACTTAAAGTACGAATTGTCCATTGTAGTTTGAAAAATTATAAATATCTCCTCGTTAAAATTTTTTATTAAACAGAATTAACTAAAAAAAAGAAATTCACAATTGCTCTCCTATACAATAATAAAATTACCTAAATTATTAATTGAAACATATTTATAACATTATTAAAAATTGTTAATTGACTTAATGATTTATTAATAAAATGGGCAATTTGTTATGAAATTAGAAACCTCAGGAGTGTAATATAATTTCTAGAACCACATGGTACGATTTGTATTTTAATCAAATCTCAAGAGGTGTATTTGTAATTAACTATTTACATATTTATAGGGATTTATGAAAGATATGTATTATATGTGCCTATGTTGGAACACGTGTGAATGAATGGAGTCTCATATTGGATTTTAATATACATTAATTAGACCGGCTCACTACTTAGGCTGCAACTTTAAGTGGGCAAATAATTGTGTTGGACCCTAATGTTGCGTCCAAGAGCATGCTGCTGCTGAGTCTGCAACATGATGACTTTCGATGAAATATGTTTTTAAGTGGCATATGATTTTTTTATTTTTTATTTTATAAAAAGTGTATTGGATAATTTTTGCAGGGTCATGCATGAATTAAGATAGTGGAACAAAGTTTAAACCAAGGGCTGCAAAATAAGATCAATTTCACTTCCTTATAACGACCCTTTACAAGTATGAGAAAGGCAAAAAATTCTCTCGTGTTCTTGCTACAAGATCACACCTTCAGTCAAAACATTCATGGCATGAATGTAAGTTGCAAAATCTATTTTAGTCTTCCGTTTTGTTGATTCCATTCATAAGGACACAATTATAGTAATTTTTTAGAACATAAAAAACTAAACACACTATTAAACACAAAACAAATAAATGCATAGGATTTTTGAGACGTGGGTCCCATCAAATAAGTATTGTAAAAATTTACCCATCAATGTGTTCAATTTTGAGTTTGATTTGTGTCCCTAATATTATTGTTTAAAAATCTATCACAAAAGTGGTTGAGCATTCACGTCTTGTAAAATCATAGTAGCTCCTTTTAGCATAAGTTTGATGAAGGATCATTGCAGAAAAGGTTCTCTTATTAACCTTCTATATCTAATTAACAAAAGTCCAATATAAATGCAACAAATTTTTTTTTTGTTCGCCCAATAAATCAATTCAATAATAATTTATGTAATTGTGTTGTTTTTTATCAATAAAGTTTTCTTCGCTGATCAAAAAAATAATTTATGTAATTGTGGGAGGATTCAGAATAATATGTAACAAGATTTTAGAGTCTAGTAATGCAAAATCGCTTCCTCCAAAAGAAAAAAAAGAAAAAGAAAAAAAAGAAAAGGAAATCATGCAAATGTAAAATAATAAAAGGCCATGCGAGCCATAGTCAATGGGAAAAAAAATATCAACAAAAAAAGAAAAAGAAAAGAGTTTTAAAGTACTTTTTACACATCTCTAAATATATATATTTTTTTAATACATTTTAATATATTTTTTCAAGCCTATCAAAATTACTGGTAATTTTCAATAATAATAATAAAAAAAAAAACATTAGGAGGCAATTGATGATTGCATGTGTGAAAGGACAGTGTTGACACAGTGCTTGATACTAATCAATTGGGATCAAAGTTTCATCTCTAACAAGCTCTCTCATGATTATTCCAAAGGGATCACCATAAATCACGAGGCCACCTCATTTTTTGTCGCTAGCTTAGTCTCTAATCTTAAACTAATAATAATATAATAACAATAATAATAATAATAGAGCCTCAAACCATGAAAGAGAGGGCTTGAGAGACATTGAAACATTATGCCAGATTCGAGACTACTAGTATTAGGTGCCTATCACATGGTTACTAATTATATTGAATTTTTTTTTCCCATCTCTTTCTCTCTTGCTCCCAACTGGTCCACCCCTCATGTATATAATATTTAGAATATGATGGCAATGGATCGATTTCTTTAATGCAAAGAAAAAAACTCAATTAATTTAAAGCAATAATACTAGGTGCATAAAAATTTAAAACAAAAATACATATAAAATGTATTGTGTGATTGAAATTTCTTTTAAATAGCCTGCATTACAATCATGATGAATTTCAATTGCACAGAATATTTTTTTGTTTGTTTTTCAGTATTTTATTTCTATGCATTTAGCTGTTTTTTAAAACTTGAGATATTGTTTAAGTCATGACAAGTATAGCATTAACGCTGTTGACAATTTCTAAGCTTCATCTCATCCATCACCATCTTCTGTTACTTGGTTTCTCAAGGCAAGACCCTGCCTTCCTTGAAGACCTCAAACTTTCCATGTTCTTGAGGAGACTCCATTAAATTTGGCATGGGCTCATTTCATTTAAGGCTAATTGCTAATTTTAACAAGTGTTTTAAGGGCATGTGTTATATGGTGTAGTAATTTTGTATTAATTTTTTTCAGTAAATTTTTCTTTTAATTTAGGATTATTTAACACGTGGTGTAAGAGTACTTTTTAAGATGTCTAAAATGATTATATACTTTTTATGAGAGTAATGTTTAAATATGTATCAAGTTAACATAAAGGGGAGTTATATTACACAAACCCACAAATTTTTTTATAATTTTTTTTTTACTTATTGATGTAACACCTATCATATTATTTCAATTTTCAAAGTTTAAAATTTATAATATTTTTTTTAGTTTGTATAATAAATTTTAAAATTAAAGTCCTGACTAGAATGATAAAATATTAGAATTTTTAAAACGAAGAACAATCAATTAAAACCTTCATAATAAGTATTTAATTCTCTTTCAGATAAGCCTTAAAAGGAGAAAGAAAGGCGGGTGCCATAGAGCCCGTGAACTCAAAGTTGCAAAGACTTTGATGCTCAAAAGGTAGACTTTATATAATACTAATCGAAAAGAGACAAATTCCATCCATAGTTGTGAACTTAAAAGTCTTATTTGATGTTAAATCACCTAATTGCCTATGAATACAAACATTAATTAAAAAAAATTTTGCAGATTATAAAAATATATATAGTTGATAGTTATATATTGACCTGAATTTGATGATTATAAAAATATGTAATAGATATATATTGACCTTTGGGAGATTCAAAGCTTCCAAGTGTGGAACTTCAGAGAATAAATCAGTGATGTTGCATCACAAATGTCAATTTGAGTGTTCCATTATATTAAGATAAGGAAAATGAAAATCCCCCTAAAAAAACTCCCCCTAATCCCCCTAATTTCCATTTTTGGTAAACTGTTTTTTTTTTTTTTCCTGTTTTCTTTTTTTTTTTTTTTACTTGAAAGGGAAATTCGGGGGTTTCGGGGGACCCCCTCTCGAGCTCCCAATCAACGCCCTTAAGATAAATACTCAAATGAGCATATCACCTTGTTTACACCATAAATAAAATTTTTATCGATCATAATTAGATTTAAATTTTTTATTACTTATTATTATTATTATTATTATTATACAAAAAAATCTTGAAAGTTAAGAGAAGTTAAGTCAAGTTTTGAAGATTCAATGGATGGAGGTCAAGTGGCAATGTAAGAAGGTAGAAGTTATATCTGTGGTTAGATGATGGTTAATAGAAATTTTTTCTTACATTTTTTTTTTTTTGGTATAAATTGTCATTGATGGCTTTATTATAAAAAGGATTAAAAAATCAAGACGTGACTTGATTTTCATTTCTTTTCTACCCTAGGAGTAGATCTAATATACACAAGAGTAGTTTAAATTTAGATATGAGTAGTCTTAATGTATTTTACTTATATTCGATTGTTCATTCAATCATTTACATCATCATCTTCTTCTTCTTTATCTTTTCTTTTCTTATTTGTTTTGTCATTATTTTTACTCCAAGAAAGTCCTTGAACTTTCAAGGCATAGAACTTCAACACAATTGCTTGATCATTGTATTGTTTGGTGAGATTTTGGTTAAGGCTCTGTGGATCTAAACCGAACAAAAATTTTACTAATAATTTTTGGCACGGCCAGTGGGACATCGTCCTAACTTGGCGAAAAAAAAATGATACAAATAAAATATCAAGAAATTATGCCATCAAGTGCCATGTTTGCATCTTGTGCACCCATGGATGTTAACTACCAATGGGTATGAATTATTATTGGAATGCCTTATCTTCCATGTATAATAATTGTCAATATTATGACAATGATTCTACTGTCTATTGCCAACATAATAGCATGACAAATGATATGGAAAGAATAATTCGGCGTTGTGAGGATGAAATTTATTGGTGCAAGAGTGAAATTTTGGCTCTACAAGAAGAAATTAATTCTCTTGATTGGCAAAAATTTTAAATAATTTCATCACCGCTATATTATTCGATGTAAAAAGATATAAATTACTTTGATGAAAAAACTCGTCAACTTAGTTGTCAATTTTATCAAGTTGATAGAGAAATTCAACTTTGGAGTAAAAAATTAAATAATCTTAAAAAACACAAATTTTATGTGTTTCTAAGAGGCTTTTCCAAGCAAAATTTTTTCTCTACAAAAATCATGGCCGAGGAAAAATTAAGTTTTGAAAATGGCATGCTTGTGAGGCAATTGTTTAAGCCATTAATTGAAAAAAAAATACCAACTTCTTTTGCCAAAAGCTATTGATCGTTTTAATCCAATTGGAGGATATGGTTGTAAGTCAAATATGACAAAGAATGTTGAACAACCATTACAAAATGATGGTAAAAATTCAATTGAAGAGTATGATTTTAAGCCAAACATGGCTAAATTTGATGAACAACCATCACAAAATGATAATGAAAATCTAATTGGAGGGCAAGGTTTTAAGCCAAATATGGCTAAGTTTGTTGAAAAAAAATACAAAATGATGGTGAAAATCCAATTAGGGGGTATGATTTTAAGCCAAACATGGCTAAAATATGGCTAAAAATTATGAACAACCCACATTTGATGAATTTGAATTTTTTGACATATTGTTAATTTTGTCAAAAAATTTAATTTTTTAAAGTCAATTGACATTATAATTTCTGTCATCTAACAACTACAATGGCTTTGTGGGTTATATCAAAAATTAATTTTGATAAAGTGGTTTACAAAAAGAAATTCTGAATTTTATTTCTATTTTTTATATAACAGTAATGGATGAGTATTTCGATGTGGCCACAACAAACAAAAAATTATATATATATATATATATGGCCAATCGATTATAATTTTCACAATTTCTATTATATATTTATGTTCATACAACTTTTCAAGAATTCAAATACTCATTCTTAAAGAGTTGGGGGCATTGTTTGCACCATAAATAAAATTTCTATCTATTATAATTAGGTTTAAACTTTCTATTACTTATTATTATTATTCTTGTTATTATTATGATTATACAGGAAAATCTTGAAAGTTAAAAGAAGTTAAGCCAAGTTTTGAAAATTCAAGAGATGGAGGACAAGTGATAATGTAAGAAGGCAAAGTTATATGGATGGTTAATAGAAGTTCTTTCCTACATTTTTCTGTATAAATTGCCATTGATGGTTCTATTGTAAAAAGGTCCAAGAAATCAATACATGACTTGATTTTCATTTTTTTTCTATCGTAGGGGTAGATCTAATCTATATAGGAGTAGTTTAAACTTAGATAGGAGTAGTCTTAATATACTTTACTTGTATTTGATTGTTTATTCAATCATTTACATCATTATCTTCTTCTTCTTTCTCTCTTTTTTCTTGTTTGTTTTATCATTATTTTTACTCCAAGAAAGTTCTTGAACTTTCAAGGCATAGAACCTCAACACAATTGTTTCATCATTGTGTTGTTTGGTGAGATTTTGGTTAAGACTCTGTCGATCTAAATCTAATAAAAATTTTATTAACAGAATTGAAATTCTTTATTTTCTTTTTCTAAAAATAATTGAGAATAGCTTTTTTGTTTTGTTTTATTTTGTTTTGTTTCGTCTTTTTATTTTATTTTGTTTTGTTTTGTTTTGTCTTTTTATTTTGTTTTGTTTTTTGTTTCTTCTTCCAGCAGTCATAAAAGTGTAAATGCTGGATTTTTTAGGTATGCTTATGTCATTAATTTGGTTAATGGTATGCAAGCGTTCATAACATAAATGCTATAGATTCTGAAAAAAGTATTACAAAAGGTGCGTCGAAGCTATGGCCGGACGGAGACAATTTTGTAAAATATTTTTTAAATTTGTTCAACATGCAGATGATGAAAATTATATATAAATTAAATTAAACTTTACATACAACCCATATAATTAAAATTTAATTCATTACAAAAAATATATATTGTGTGAGTGATTTTCCGACCACACTGTCAACTAAGTATTCAGCTGGAGAGTACTGGCAAAATAGATGACACCTGGCAGACCTGCAGCAGAAAGAGGAGATTCCAGCAGTGGTTCGTCCACCCGAGGGCACTCCGACGATCAAATCAGTATATCTCTCAAAGATAATCAATAGTGCTAAACTCACTGTTCAGAATATAAATTACGTACCTTAGACTCATCGGGGGTGCCTTTCTTTTATAGTTAACTCAGTCCTAGTCCCAATAGAAGCCTAGCTTCAATGGATTCCTGTTTAATGCTTACTTTGGACTCTTCAAGAGATAATGATAGACTCCCTAAAAGTGTTATCCTTATCCATCCTGAAGTCCTTCCTTATTCCAGGACTCTTGTCCCCTTATCCGCTTATCTCGGATTCCGATATCTTCGGAGGTAATCTCGGCCTATCCGAGATAACCTCGGCATAACAACGAGCACATGTGGCACCTCGGCTGACACGTCGGCGTCACATTGCCACGTGTTGGTACTCAGAAAATATATCCCCACAACTGCCCCCTAGGTTCTATTACCTCGGCATTCTGAGGTGATGGAACCTATATCGGTACTTCCTTTCGGTACGTAGGCTCAACATCTCTAAGCCGAGATCTTCATTAAAGCCGACATTCCTTCTTAAAGACCAAGGACTCCAAGAGCTTCTTTCTCACGTATGAGCTGTCATACATAAAAACTCAACCGTTTTTAGCTACGTACTTTCCTTTTACTGGATCGTGCTTATGACGCGCCTGTAAGCCGTCTCGCACCTGCGTGCGTCGTCTGACGAATCTGTTGTTCTAGGCTTTTTAATTTTGTTCTGCCACCGTTTCAAGTTTTAACAAAACTTTTTCCCCCTCTTCCATCTTTTCACTTTTTCCTATCGTTTTTTAGGCTTTCTCTCTCTCTAGCTTTTTCAAATCTTCCATTGTTTCAAGCTTTCAAGCTCTGCCATTGCTGTTCTTCACCTCCTCTGGCGAGACTCTTGCTACTCTTTTCCGTTGCCGTCGTTCGCCTAACTTCGGTGAACTCAACACCGGCTTCCTTTGTTCTGGTAAGTCACCGTTCCTCCTGGTCTTAGCTTCTTGTTACCTTACTGAACTTTACTGTTTTACCTGCTGTATTTGCAAGCTTGTCCATATTTTTGATTTTCCATCTTGCATCTTGTATTCCACCATAAATTTGAACATGTTTGTTTCATGATTCTGTTTTTACCCAAATCATCTTCTTGAATATACACTGTTCACACACCTGTTGATTTCTGCCACTGTTCTTGGCCTGATATACCTGTGCAAACTTTTTGTCTTGATTTCTTGATGGCTTCATCACAATTCTTGATTCTAAAACGTATCCTTGTTTTTCTGTTTCCCAGATCCGTGCATTCAATCTTCGTTTCCTTAGATCTAGGTTTTGGGATTTGTTTATAGAACCCAAAAAGTTTTAAAAAACCTTGAACACCTTCTTTCTGAAATCTAGCTTCCATAATTTTAGCCGATATCATGGGTATGTAGAAGCATAGGGTAGACACCCCGGCCAAATTAGAGCACTTTAGGCAGGAGTTCGAAATCCCGGCCGACGTTTATCTGAGGTTGGCTGGGGAGGATAACTCTATCATGCTCGATGTAAACCTCATGCCTTTCCCAGTAGTAGCGTTTATTGAGTGTGGACTTAGGTTTCCACTTGACCCTTTTTTTCCGTGAAATCCTTCATTTCTATAGGTTGAACCCAATGCAGCTTGCCATCAATTCTTACCGAGTTATTAATGGTACCATAGCCTTAGCCAAACAAGAGAATGCTAGGATTACTCTTGCCGATTTCCAATACTGTTATACCATGTGTCGCCTGAAATCGGAAAAAGGCCACATCTATTACCTCAAGCCGAGGTCCACTAAATACGAAATCGTTGCTGACCTCCCTGACTCCAACAAGGGAGCAGGGGATGATTACTTCATCGTCTCGGGTAACTGGGAGTTTCAGCCAAATGATGACCTCCATCTTTATCCCCTGAGTCGAATAGTTTTCGGGGAAGGAGCTAGTAAGGGCCACCCTTCACAAATTTTCTTGCTTTCTTGCATAAAGTTTTCAAAATTCTGCTCTAATGTCTATGCTTTTTTTCTTTTCTGCAGTTCTTCCTCAGCCACCAAAGGGTTTCCGCCAGTCTTTCTTTCCCAGCAAAGACTTGAAGAAACTACTGAATTTGCCAGTTCACAAGCGAAAGGCCCTCTGCTTCTCAACTTCATCCTCACTTATAAGTCGGCTTTTTCCGACGTCCCAAAAAAGAAGAAGAAAAGCCTTTCTCCACCTTCTGCCACAACTCCACAAGTCGTGTCCACATCTCGGACAGACCAAGGATCAACCTCTGATCCAGTTGAGCAGCCGTCAATCTCGGCTCTAACCTGATCCCACCATCTCAGCGACAACGTCAGCGACGAACTGTTTTTTCTTCCGAGATGGGCTGCCAGAAAGCTGTCGCAAAAGACCTCTTAGCCAGCATCCCTTCTGACGTTGACGCTCAGCCAACACAAACCCAGCCTCCACCAAAGCAAAAAAGAATCAAAAAGGCTCAGCCAAAGGCAAAGGTGACTCAGGTTGATACTGAGGACACTTTGCCAATTTCCAAATTGGCTGAGAGCGAGAAGACTGCCTCTGTCCCCGAGAAGAGGTATGCTGAAACACATCCATCCGAATCCACCAGATCAAAAAGGCCGAGGTCATCTTCTGCAACGACCTCGGGGTCTCAAAAGCATGATGCCCCCTGGGCCCCCAAAATCACACTGGAGGATAAACCAGTTAGGGCCAGTGATAGTGCTGAAGATATTAACGTCGGCGTTGCCCTTAGTACCGCTCTGCTTTTTCCCGGCGATCTCGACCGAAACGCCGAGTTGAGCGAATATGAAAACTATGCTCTGATGCTCCAGCGCTCTGTTCAAGTAAGTGTCTTTATTTGGTAATTTTTTCTTTCTTTCGCTTTTTTATACTTTAGAAAATTTTGTAATAACTTCTACTTTGTTGTATTCTTTCTCAGGCAATCCAGTATGCTCACTCCTTCTCAGTGCAATCCTTTGAGGCAAGGCAGGCGTTGGCTGAAAAAAAGAGGGAGGTCTCTAGTCTGCAGAAGACTAATAAAAACTTGCAGTCAAAGATAAAGACCTTGGAGGATCAGGCCGAGGTCGCTATCAAAGCCAAGGACGATGCCGAAGAAAAGGTTGGTGCTGCTGAGGCGATATACAAAGTCCTTCAAGCCCAACTAAAAGAGGCCGAGGACAAGATGGCCGAGGCCCAAAAGGAACTTTAAGACGCCCTGGCCACCAAAGAGGCCGAAGTCAAGGCCGCCGACGAGAAGGCATATGCTGAGGGGGTGGCCGACGTTACGGCAGACTACGAAAAGCAAGTGAAGCAGGCATGCAACAAGGGCTTCACCCTTGGCTAGATGACCTTGCTGAAAAGGCTTGATGTCCCCGAGGACTCCCCCCTCAGGAATGCCGATGTCTTTCCTCTGCCATTCCCCCCAACTCCAAGCCAATCCGCCGACGACGACTCTGAGTCCGAGGAGGAGGTTTTGGTGAGGAAGTCAAAAGACGTTGCTGGGGCCAAGTCTCCTCCTCAAAATAAGTAAGTCCTAGACTTGACTCAAGATGAGGAGGTTGAGGAGGTTCCAAGGAAGTTACCCCTGAGCAGGCATCATTGGATGTGCCTCTCGCCGACAAGAGCCTTGATCAAACCTTTCAAGAGATTGACGCTGAGCTTGTGGCCGAGAAGGTGGCCGAGATGTCCTCCCAGCAGTCTTCCGAGATCCATACCCAGCCTGCTAATGATGCTGAGGAATCTTAGTTTTGATGTCTTTTTCCTTTGTTTTTTACACTTTGTACTTCTTTGTTTTTGAGACAATGTAAGCTCTTCATATGGCTGATGTGCCTTTTAATGAATAGAACTTCCTTCTTTCTTGAATGTTTGCATGTTTGTCTTCCCTTTATTGCTTCTTGTATGACTTTCATACTTAGAATAATTTTGTGTCTTTAAGAAGCACCGTAGTCTTGTGCAACCTTCTCGGGGTGAAACACCTTAGTTTACATCGGCAAGTACATAAGTACTTAGCTTAATACTCCCTTGGTTTTAACTTGTAAATTTTTCTCAAATTTCAACAAGTGTTTAACATCATCTCGGTTTAATTTCAACTTGTAAACTTTTCTCAAGTTTTAACAAGTGTTAAACATCATCTCGGTTTAACTTGAACTTGTAAACTTTTCTCAAGTTTCAACAAGTGTTAAACATCATCTCGGCTTAACTTCAACTTGTAAACTTTTCTCAAGTTTCAACAAGTGTTAAATCCATTCTTTTCTCTGCCCCCTGATGTGAACCTAAGTTCCACTTGGGTTCTCATTATACATGTATTCTAGAAACAACGTTATGTATCTTTATCAGTCACAAGTGTATAAACATATAAAAACAAGCTAAAACTTTATTTATTTACTTCGGAAAAATGACAAAAATTCTAATGATAGAAAAATTTCAAATTGCAAGTGTTCCAAGGCCTTGGCAACTCTTTGCCTCATTATCTTCAAGCCGATATGCCCCATTGCCCAGTACCGAGATGATTCTGTAGGGTCCTTCCCAATTTGGGCCAAGCTTCCCTCTCTGGGATCCTTCTTGTTGCCGACGACTTTCCTCAAACGAGGTCGCCGATTTGAAACTCTTGGGTTGACCCTTTTATTATAAGCTCTGGCAAGCTGCTGCTGGTATGCTGCCAGCTGAATTGCAGCTCTCTCCCTTCTTTCTTCTAAGATCCAGATCTCGGGCTAAGAGTATATCATTAGTCCCATTCTCTACTCCCTGGGTTCTGATCCCAGGGATGCCGACCTCCAGGGATGATACAGCTTCTGTGCCATAAGCCATGGCAAAGGGGGATTCCCCGTTGATCTTCTCGGCGTAGTCCGATATGCCCAGAGCACACTTGGTAGTTCATCCACCCATTTTCCTTTTGCTGCTGCAGCCTCTTCTTTATCCCATCCAAGATAACTTTGTTGGATGCTTCTGCTTGTCCATTGCTTTGAGGAAAGCTTGGGGTTGAAAATAGTTCTTGATCTTGAATTTTGCACAGAAGCTTGATTAGCTTACTGTCAAATTGTGTTCCATTGTCTGCAACTATTGCTCTTGGAATCCCAAATCTGGTGATGATATTTCTCCATATGAAGTTCTTACGTCCACATCTCGGATCTTTGGGGCTCAGCTTCTATCCACTTGGTGAAGTAATCTGTTGCTACCAGCAGGTACTTCCTTTGTCCAGTTGCTTGGGGCAGTTGTCCAACGAGATCCATGCCCCATTGGGCAAACGGCCAAGGACTGGATACTGGGTTCAGGTCTGCTGCTGGTTGGTGTATAGAGGTGCAAACCTTTGCATTTTTCACACTTCTTGACATAGGCCTCTGCATCTTTCTGCATGTAGGGCCACCAATACCCCTGGGTAATGGCCCTATGGGCAAGTGATCTGCCCCCAGCGTGGCTTCCACAAATTCCTTCATGAATTTCATAAAAAAATCTTCAACTTGTGAAGGATGTACGCACCTCAAAAGGGTCCAGTGAAGGATCTTCTGTAGAGATGTCCTTCTGCAGACTGAATCTTGCCGACTTCAATCTGATCTTGTGTGCCTTGTGGTCATCTGGCAGCTTTCCTTCTTTCAGGAATGCAATTGCATCCATCCAGCTTGGTCCCATGTCCACACACATTGCTTCGCTCTGGTCAGTGGTTCGATGCTCGGGCCGACAAGTAGTCAACCATTATTGTCCTCGCTTTTCCAGGTTGTATTGCACTAGCTAGTTGGCCAATGCATCGGCGTGACTGTTATCATCTCGGCTAACCTGATGTAGTCGGCAATTCTGAAACAAGGCTACAACCTGTTGACTTCCTTTTGCGTAGGCTGACATCCTTTCATCTCGGGCTGTAAACTCGCCGTTGTCTGGTTGACTATGAGCTGGAGTCACAAAGACTATACTCATCTGCTTCTGCTGCTACTGCCAGCTTTAGTCCTGCAATCAATGCTTCATACTCTGCTTCATTGTTTGAGGCCTTGAACCCCAAACGAATCGACTGTTCTAGTATCTGCCCATCTGGAGATACCAGTACTACTCCTGCCCCCGCTCCTTGTCGGTTTGACTCCCATCGACAAACAGTCGAAAGGAGTCGCCGATGTAAATGCTGCAGGGTCTGAGTTTTTCCTTTTTTCCTTTGTTCTGCTGCATTTGGCTGGGCTTCTCCTTGCTTGCTTGGACATCGTTCACCTGGCTCAACGGAGCCCGATGTTCGATGGATTCGGTGTGAACTCGCCACGAAGTCGGCCAAAACTTGGCCTTTGATTGCTGTTCTGGGTCTGTACTCCAGGTCATACTGGCCCAAGGTGACTGCCCATCTGGCTATTCTTCCTGTCAAGTCTCCTTGTTGCAGTAAGGACTTCAAGGGGTGTTCAGTTAGCACCACAATTTTATGGGCCTGGAAGTAATGGTTCAGCTTCTTTGAAGCCATTACTAAGCCAGTGCCAATTTCTCTAAGGGTAGATACCTCGTTTCTGCATCGGCCAGGGTTTTGCTTACATAGTAAACAGCCCTTTGTTCCCTTTTTCTTCTCGGACTACCACTGCGCTTATCGCATGTTCTGAAACTGCTAAGTAAAAAACAGCTCCTCTCCAGGTTCTGGATTTGAAAGAACTGGGGCTGTGGTCAGATACTTCTTTAGGTCGGCCAAGGCGGCTTCGCATTCTTCGGTCCACAGGAAGTCTGTGGCTTTCTTTACTAAGTTAAAGAAAGGTCTGCACTTGTCTGAGCTTCTGCTGATGAACCTATTCAGGGCTGCGGCCCTTCCAGTTAGCATTTGTACCTGTTTTGCCGACGTCGGGCTCTTCAACTCCAGATGGCCTTGATCTGATCTGGGCTGGCCTCAATGCCCCTTCTGGTCACCAGGTATCCAAGAACTTACCAGATCCAACTCCAAATGCGCACTTTGATGCATTGAGTCGGAGCCGATATGCTTTAAGGATTTCAAAGACTGCTTTGAGGTCGGCCAGATGACCTTCTGGTTCCTTGGTCTTCACGACCATGTCGTCGATGTAAACTTCCACCGTTCGGCCAATCAGGTGTCTGAACATCTTGGTTACCAACCTTTGGTAAGTTGCTCCTGCGTTTTTCAACCCAAAAGGCATCCTTGTAGCAGTACAGCCCTTTTGGGGTGATAAACGCAGTCTTCTCTTCATCCGGGGGTACATGGCTATCTGGTGATACCCCTATAGGCATCCAGGAAGCTCATCCTTCCATGCCCTGAAGTGGCATCACAGCTGGTCAATCTTGGGTAGAGGGAAGCTGTCTTTGGGACAGGCCTTGTTTAAGGCTGGTAAAGTCACACAGACCCTCCATTTACCATTCTTTTCTTCACCACTACTGTGTTCGATAGCCATGTCGGGTAATTTACCTCACGAATGGCCCTGGCTTCCAGTAGTCTGTCTACTTCCTCCTCCACTGCTTCGACGTGCATCAACGTCGGTCTTCTTGCTCGTTGGATTACAGGTTTGGCCGACCTGTCAACGTTCAGTTTATGGCAAGTGACCTCGGGGTCAATGCCAGGCATTTCGTAAGGCGTCCAGCGAACACCTCAATATTTGCTCTCAAAAAAGCTTCCAACTCTTTTTCCTTTCTTCGGCTAAGCCGAGCCGAGAAGAAAGAAGCGTTCTTCATCCCCTCCTGGACGAGGATTTTCTTCAGTGCTTCTTCACTCTTCTCGGCTGGCTCCTTGCCGACATCCTCTAGGACCTCCACGTCCTCGTCTTCGATCTCTGCCTTCTTTGGTTCTCGAATGCTGCAAGTGGATTTCATTGCTGCCATGGAGCAATTCTTTGCCTGCAGCTGATCTCCTTTGACCTCCTCAATCCCATGCTCTGTTGGGAACCGCAATAGTTGATGCAATGTTGAGGGAACAGCCCCCATTGCATGCAACCATGGCCTTCCCAAGATGATGTTGTAAGGGGAGGGTGTGTCGATTACGGTGAACTCTGTTGTTATCTTCCTGGTGCCTGCCTGCACCTCCAAGCTGGTTGTTCCCAGTGGCCATGTCGGCGTTCCATTGAACCCGACCATTGGGCTATTGGATTGCTCCATATCGTCTGGGTGAAGGCCGAGCTCCTTGTAACATCGGACGTACATGATGTCACAGAGCTGCCTTGGTCAATCAGGATGCGCTTTACTTGGCATTCCCCAACCTGGAGGGATACTACCAAGGCATCATTATGGGATGCTGCACCATCTCAAGGTCGGCTTCAGAAAAGGACACTACTGGTCCTTGGCCTCCTCTGCCCGATGTCTCTTCTCCCCGACTTGGTAGACATGCTGCAAGTGCTTCACCTTCTGGGTCTCCCCCTAATCTCGTTCTCGTTGACCTTTGAGTGAATTACATTAATTACCCGAGGTCCTCCTGCCTGGGGTTGCTGTGCTGGGGGAGGCGGAGCTGCTGGTGCCTGAGGCAGTCTTGCCTGCTCTTCTCTTGTCCTGGCTTCATCGACAAGGTCTTTCAGATGGCCTTGCCTCACCAGGTCTTCTAAGTGTGCTTTCAGGGCTCTGCAGCCCTGAGTCATGTGTCCATCTTCATTGTGGTAGGCACAATGCCTGCCAAGGTTTCTTCCCATAAATTCTCCTGGTGCCCTTGCTGGTGTTCTGAAATAGGGTTGATTCCGAATTCGATCCAGGACTTTGTGGATTGGGATTCGAAACACAGTTGTTACTACCTGTGCAGCTCTCAATTTTGTCTCTTGCTTGCTGGACCCATTGTTACCTCGGCCTCGCTTCGGCGAGCCGTTTCCCTTCTCTTGCTTTGTCTCCTTAGTCCCCGATGTATCTTCCTCGGCTCTGGCGTATTTTTCAATTCTAGCCATGACTTCTTCCATGCTTTTTGGCAGTGTCTTTGCCAAAGACTTTCGTAGCGGGCAGTTGTCTTTTAGGCCGTTCTTGAAAGATACGACCGCCACCTCTTGATTACACTCTGGTATTCGGTTGAACACCTCATAGTATCTTTTTGCATAGGCCTTAAGGCCTTCATCCTTACTGATCTTCAGAGCCATCAATGCGTCTACCCTCAATGGCTGTAGTTTGTTTGTCACGAACCTGGCCACAAACATCTCGGCCAGGCCTTCCCAAGTTTTCACGCTTCCCTTTGGTAGTTTGTGGAACCAATCTGATGTAATCTCCCCGAAGGATGAGGGGAACACTTTGCAGAGTAACGGCTCATTCCCACTATACAATGCCATTGAGTTCAAGTATAATCCAACGTGGAAGTTGGGGTCTGACTTACCATCGTATATTTGAACCTCGGCATACTGAATCTCTTCGGCGCCTCAAACTTGTCCAATTCCGAGAATGGTGTCCTCGGCTTATCTGGGGATTTACCTCGGCATCGGCATTCTGTTGCTTCCTCTTGAGGTAATCTCTTAAGTCCTCCTTTGTCCGCCCAGGAGCTCGGCTATCTCCTGCTTTTAATCTTTTTGGTGCACTACTTTCAGCTCGTGGTGAGTCCTCTTCGACCTTTCTCCATTAGTTGTGTCGAAGCAAGCGCCTGCCCCTGAACATGCCGATGTCCTTTGGGGTCTGCCTCCTTTGTGCGATGCGTTCTCTATGATTCTTCCCTTCTTAATTCTCCTCGTCTGACTTACCTGGAAGGTCGGTGAGAATGTCTTTCGCTCCTGGTGTGCTGAGGGGCTATGGGGATTGTTTTCTGCCCTCCCTTTTGGGTATTGGCCGCTGGAATCGGCGTGTCCTGCAGTGGGAATGGTGGCTGCATAACGTTGTTCTGCATCATGAAATTGACGACCGATTGTAGGTCCGCCAATTTGTTTGCCATCTCTTTACCTCTTCGTCCCTCCACAGGCATCTATCCTTCCATACTTGGAGGTCATCCTCTTTGTAGTACCCATTTCGATCTGGTTTCTTTGGTGCATCGCCATCCTGGCCGATGTCTTTGTTGCTGTGATTCTGGTCACGAGTTTCTGTGTTACGGTTGTCTCCTTCGACGTCAAGGTCGATAGGTCTGCCACTCCCAGCAGGAGTGTCGTCCCCAATCTTTTCCTTCTGTCCGTTGCTGGCCATCTATTCTCCTATCTTTCCCACAGACGGCGCCAAATTGTGTGAGTGATTTTCCGACCACACTGCCAACTCAGTAATCAGCTGGAGAGAACTGGCAGAATAGATGACACCTGGCTGACCTGCAACAGAAAGAGAAGATTCCGGCGGTGGTTCGTCCACCCGGGGGCACTCCGACGATCAAGTCAGTATATCTCTCAAAGATAATCAATAGTGCTAATCTCACTGTTCAGAATATAAATTGCGTACCTTAGACCCATCGGGGGTGCCTTTCTTTTATAGTTAACTCAATCCTTGTCCCAACAGAAGCCTAGCTTCAATGGACTTTAGCTCAGTGCTTATCCAGGACTCTTCAATAGATAGAGACAAACTCCCTAAGAGCTTTATCTTTATCCAGGCTGAGTCCCCTCATAATCTAGGACTCTTGTGCCTTATCCGCTTATCTCGGATTCCGATATCTTCGGAGATAACCTCGGCCTTGCCGAGATCACCTCGGTGTCACGAATAAGATACGTGGCACCTCGGCTGACACGTCGGCGTCACCTTGGCCACGTGTTGATATTCAGAAAATATATCCCCACACTAAAATAACATGTTCTCAAACGAAGCCTAATGATTTTTTATAAACTAAAAAAGGTAAGCTGTAAACTTTCCCGAATAATGCCATAGTAATTTATTAAAGTTTAATTTAAAATTTTAATAAAATTTTGACTTATTTATATAACGGGTCAATTTAAATTGAAATTTTGGCAAGTTAAAAATGAGTTCAACTCAATAAACTTGATTTTAATAGTATATATAATTATCAATTTGGGTAATAAATTGTATAGCATCTCCATCTTATCTTTAAAAATTTGTATGCCTTATTTTGAAGGCAATCAAATTGACATTTATAAATTTTACTTCTCTATATGTTAAATTTATTATTTTATTAGCTTTACTTTAAAATTTATTTATTTTAACATTCGTTTACATTTTCATAGGTCATTACTATTAAAAAAAGAAAAATCAAATATGGCATATTCTTTTTGCTATGTCAAAATTGAATAATTATTCCCTAATTCCAAAATATAAATACGTGATATTTTATAAGATTATGATTGGTGAAGAAGGTGAATAGATGAGATATTGTGTTGGATAATTACAAATATGAGAAAGTATATTAAATAGTGATTAATTAGAAAGTAAAAACACATGATACTCCAAAAATATTAAATGATTTTCTGTCAAAATTTGCATTGTTTAAGACATGTCAAATACCATCTCACGTTTAGAGATTCGGATGGAGCAAAAGTGCATGCCAAACGCACTTATCAAATGCCACCTAAGAATTGACGACTCGGGCAGAGATGCCTTAAATAGTAAGTTGTTTACTTAACGAATTAATCTTGAATGAGCCAAATACTTTTGATTTTTCTTTATAATCTTTCCAACTTTTCTTTTAAATTGAATTATTGATAAAAAATTATAAATATCCATAAAAAAATAAACAAAATAAACAAAAACTTGTGAGTTTAAGGAGCTTAATTGATGAGCTAATTGACTTCCAACTGATAAATTCCTAGAAAATAATAATAATAATAACGCCTTGAGGTGGAAGATTGTACCTAGAAATAGAAATTTAATTTTTGTAATACATCGGTTTTTATTTTATTTTATTTTATTTTGTTAATTACCAGTAAGTTGCTATGATAGACTCACATCAATTATCTTACTTTAATTCTCAACTTGGAGAAGGTATATGATTCAAATCAACCCCACCTCTATACATTGATTGATTTAGGTTTTTTTATTGAAAGGGTACAATTTGATTATTGATATAAAGAGCAAGAAGTAAACAAATTAGTATGTTACGTGATTTATAATATAATTTACATTGATAATGCAATAACTTTAATGAAAGATGTGTCGGACTGATCCATGCTTCCAACGGATCTGCTGACCTTGGAGTCCTCGAAGCGCGCCTGCAAAAAGGTCCAAAGGGGGAAATTGACCCCCAACGAACACTCCGTCAATCAAGTTAGGTCAAGATAGATTGATTTTGGAGGGAGAGAGAGAGAGAGAGAGAGAGAAGCAAATGGGTGATGTGACGCCCTAAAATTTGAGGACATCATAATAAAGTTTAGAATTTAAAACCAATTTTCTTAATTAAGAACTCCTCATCAATGTTTCCACTAAGTTTACCATCATCCATTAATTAACAATATAAAGTAAAAGTTCTTAAATTACAACTTCAATAAAACTCAACACTTAGTCTTAGTATAAGAAAGGAAGACACAAATACAACAAAAAAACAAAAAAAATAAAAGAAAAAAAAGAAAAAGAAAAAGAAATGAAAAACTAGAAAACTTAGAAAAATGTTCATGGAACTTTGGTACGCTTCAAGCTAACTAGGGCTGGATGTTGCTTTTCAACACCTCGGTGTTTCCTTTGTTTTCTTTGGTACCTGGCATGAAACGCTAGGGCAATAGGAATGCCAATGAGTGACGAGCTCAATAAGATACTACAACTCGAAAATACCCACCCCAATAATAATACTCACAATTAATGAATACTGTGTAGTAACACAATAACAAGCAGCATTTAATAAGCATAACAAGAATGCTATCAGTTGAAGCAATAACAATAGATAATAAGAACAATGACAAGCCGAAGCAGTATTTCATCATAAGAAAAAATGCCAACTTTTTTTTAAAATTCACATAGATTTAATTTATCAGATAAGTTTAAGTAACTCCCCGTGGAGCATTATTTCCATTCAACCACTAAATAATGTCCACGGGCAATTCTGACTCCCCCTTGGTCAAATATTCAAATGTTACTTGCTATAACTACAAATGATGCCCATGCACCACAGTTACGTACCCAAGTCGTGACATCACGGTTTGCCCCAAGGGAACGGTCTATGTTGTGACACCCGCACCACCAACCTTATATCGCCTACACTGATAAGAGCCGAAATACCTTCCCATACCATGTTAGGGTTTGCAACTCACTTGTGCAAGATTCTAAACCAGGCTCACCTTATCACTTTTAAATTTTAATGTATCATCGATTCAATTTCGTTTTCTATACTTCATTGAATTCACATTTTGATGCATGTGCGAGTTTTAGTTTGCAAACCACAGTGACATAATGTTTATATAGCACAACATAATCATGTATGGCAACCAAAATAAATATGATAGAATGCCTTAGGAATCATCACAAAATTTCTTAAGAATTCACACACTTCTTCTTTCAGCACTGTATGGTTAGACAAAAAAAATATGAAACCCATACTAAACGAAATTCAACCATTACAATATTTTAACTGGTGCTAGTTCATCAAGCTAGGAAAATATTTCGAGAAGAATACCAGGACTAAAACGATTTTAAAATGGAGAAATAAAATTTGGAGAAAACTGGTTTTTCTAGGACAATGAGTTACAGTAACTTCCAGCACAGGTGATCTGTGTTTGAAAAATAAAAAGCGGCCTCAGAAGGTGTCAAAAAGAGGTATGGTCAGAATTTATTGCTAGATATTTGAGTTTAGAACATTTTTCCAGAAGAGTTTGAAGACTGAAAACCAATGGAAGATGGTCAAATAATTTTTTTAAGAAAACCGGACAGATTCTGTCGCATTTTAGTAAAACTACAAGTTCTCTTTTTAGACTTAACCATTTTTTGTGAAATCAGCAGAAAATGAAAGATAACTCTTATACCTAATTATCCCAAGTGGTCGTACAGAAAAACACCATTTTCAAAGAAAATGGGACCTGTTTGAAGTCACTGTTTCTGCTATATTGTGAACAACACTTAGGACAAATATTTATTTCGGTAAGAGAATGGTATCCAATGATTTTATAAACATTTACACATGTATAGAACTCCTATATATACCCCCAGTATCAACAGATTTTTGACACAAGTTATTTTCAATTTATTAGAGCATTTTACCTCCGATAAAATCTGAAACAGTGAAGGAAATATAAGTTTTGAGTAAAAATGAACCAACCCTATCTCATTTTACTCTCATGCAAGATTATTTCAAACAATAGAGAATATTTGAGCACATAAGAAGATAAAATCAGTAGCTAACCGTCTAATCTATGCTTGCAAGAAGAATAGAAATCATATAATCATAAGATTGTCATTCTATCAAAATATAAACATGCATTGAGCTATTCTTGCTATGTGTGTATTAACAATGCACACTCTTGCATATTTTTAATATATAGATTCAGTTTAAAAAAAATATCTAAGGGAGGATAGAGGTTGAGTATTCTTACCTCAAGAGCTGTTACAAACAATTCTCAAAACTCGTTTTGAATTGATAACCACCAAGCACCCTCTCTTCTTCCTCTCTTTTCTTTTCTTTCTACTCTTCCTCTCTTTTCTTTCTTTTCTACTCTTCCTCTCTTTTTTTTTTTCTTCTTCTCAACCGTGTATAGTAGAATGGCTGGTGTCCTTATTTGTACAAGTATGGAGGCCCTTTTTTCTTCTTTTCTTCTTGACTTGGAAATATTACCTACAATGTTTAGGCTAGGGTGGCCTGTAAGCATGCCTTACCATGCATTGGCATGCTTGCTCAACAGCCTTCTTGGAAGGTGGGGGGACGGATTCCTTTGCCCAAAATCTGACTTTGCATTTTTATTTTTATTTTGGTTGTGTGTGTAAAGATAAAAATCAATGAATATATACAACCTAGTCACTAGATATTTTGCTCCCTACTATCCTCTGATTAATTTAGTTACTATTTATTTAACTCATTTAGTTTTCACAAGTGTATTTAGATACAGAAATTTAATTACAGCAAGATAAATAATTTTGTTTAAAGGAATTTAATATTAATATTAATTATGGTGCTATTAACATTATAATTTAATAATTTAATAATCACTATTAGTTGACTTAATATTATAATATTATTATATGTAACTAAAAGATTTGAGATTGAACCAATTAATCTCCATGGGTTAATTTTCTTGTACACAAATTATTAATGCAAAACTTTATACAGAATAATATATATTAAGAATTAGATTTGTGTAGTCATAAAAGTGACGACAACGACGATGATGATGACAATAATAATAATAATACTATGAAAATAAAAATTGCACTAATTAAATAATTAAAAGTTAATTATAGAATTTCGTTACAAAATGTTGTTATGGAATTGGATTATGGATATTGATTACAAAATTTAAGTAGCTAAATATAATTACCAAAATAATTTAATATGCAAAAGTACAGGTTCTCACAGGTGAAGACTTAACCTCTAACGTATCTCGAAAGCTTCCTTATATCCTTTGCACATCATTTCCTTGTCCATTCTAAGTTGTCTTGTTGGTCGAAAGTCTATGGCCTAGTTAACATCGTTTATGGTGATTCTGCATACTCTGGTGTGAGGGGTCTTGCCACATTTAATGTTACAGTGGCCTCATTAAATGGCTGATGTGTGGTATAATAACTTTCCAGAATCTTTGTCAGTTTCACGTGAGTGATTCCTTGCCTCACAAGTGTTTGGATGCTATTGGTCTTGAGCTAGCATTGGTTTCTCAAACTTATTGGGTTTTAACACTTGGATCGTGAGCTATGGGCTGGGCCCCTTTGGGTGCCCATTAGTATCAGTAGTCCCTCATTCCCAAATGCAGTTTTAGACTAACGAAGGGAATAAGAAAGAAGAAATGAGTCCCCCAAGACGTCGAAGAGAGAACCAAAGTGGAAATAAGAGGGGATGGCGGACGATTGGGAGCGATCGCGGTTGGTGGGGGGGTCCGACCAGTGTGGTGGTCGACCACGAAAGAAGGTGGCCGACAGTCATAGGGGCCGATCGTTGAAGGGATCGGCCATTAAGGGAGGTGACCAACATACATGGTGATCGACCGTCGTAGTGGTCGACCTCGGAAGGGATCGATCGTTAAAGGAGACGATCGACCTACTTGGTGACCAACCGACATGGTGGTCGACCTCGGAAGGGATCGATCGTTGAGGGAGACGACCAACCTACGTGGCAATCAACTGACGTGGTGGTCGACCTCGGAAGGGATCGACCTACGTGGTGACCGACTGGCCGACGTAGTGGTCGACCTCGGAAAGGATCAACCATTGAAGGAGACGATCGATCTACGTAGTGACTGACTGACATAGTGGTCGACCTCAGAAAGGATAGACCGTTGATGGAGGCATTTATAATACACGAGGCTCGAGGAACAGAAAAACACGTGATGATGTGAAGTGGAATGAACAGGGAATCAAAGCTGTACACGGGGGCAATCTAGGCCACTGGTAGGGGATGTGAAACGGTAGTAGAAAGTGAAAGAGTTATGTAGGGGGTGACGTAGGAAAGGCGGGGATTTTAACTTTGTAAATTTTTTTAAAGTGGCGAATTTTACCCGTGATCCTTGGAACACAGGCAAACCCTGGGCATTTGGACTGGTGCGATTTACTTACCTGATTACGAAAAATCAGTGAATTCCAGACTTTAGCTCCTTCACCTCGGTGGATTCTCTCCTTGTTCACATCGCAAACTTGCTTGCCCTAGCAACCGAAGCGATATACAGAAATACAACGGAGATGGCACAAGACAAAACGTCGGCTATGACATCGAATGTGTTAGGAAAGGATGACGGAGAGGAATTGGCAGAGCAATATATAGAGTGAAGAGGCGTATGGAAAGGGGTGAGAAGCGGACCCTGCCGGCGATGATGATCTTGGTGGCCCAGCCAATTAGCCAAGTGACCCTTGATCATTGGCATACTAAGGCGGACAAATGCATGCTAACGACAGAGGATCTAGAGGAGTTGCGGAGTAGATACCAGATTCTGGCAGATGTAGAGTTAAGATTGCCAACGGCAAAGGAGAGAGCGTCGGATGTACGATCGATGGAGTTTTCATTGTACGAGGAAGCGCTGTAGGGAGGTCTGAGGCTACCCCTCCCCCAGTTTGTGGTAGACGTGTTGAATCGGTTGGAGGTGGTCCCAAGATAACTAATGCCGAACGCGTGGAAGATTCGCTTTGCCTGTGCGATCGTGTGACCACGGGCGACCGGAGGAGAAACGATGACAATGGATAAATTATTTTCATGCTACAAAGCGTCAAGGCAACAAGAGACATGGGTGACCTTACAAGCAGTAGTTGGGAGGGGATTGGTGGCGGGACTACCCTCGTCGGTGAAGAGTTGGCAGCCAAATTGGTTTTTTGTGTCAGGAAGTAGAGAAAGAGGAGTGCGCATGATGTGGAGAGTCCCCACCAAGTCATTGGAGCCAAGTTAGACATGGTGGCGGAGATGAAGGTGAAACAAGTGAAGGAGTGGAGCAAGAAGGAAGGGTTAGAATGGGACGACCTCGTCCAGCCTTCAGCCTTGTTGCCTTGAATCTAGAGCCTAAGCCAACCAAGGGAGATCCTACTACGGAGGAGGTGGAGACGAGAAGGAAAGTGCAAGAGGCAGAAGACAAACAAGCGTTCGTGATGACAGAGAAATACAAGGAGAAAGAGCTAGGCCCAGCGGCTAAGTAGGTCGCAAAGAGGTTGGTCCAACCAAAGCCTAAGCTGTTAGGAGAGAAGGACTTGACAGACTTTGTCCCCTTGCGAGTGCCAGTGGATCCGTTGAGGGAGAGAAACAAGAAGGAGATGGAGCTGGAATTAAAGAAGAAGAAGATGAAGGTGACAGCAGAGTATGGGGAAGAAGGGCTAATGGGGAAAAAGATGAATGAGGAGGTGGTAGAGATGGCCCCAGCTGTTGTGGGGGAGGAGGCAAAAACGAGTGTGAAGGTGGAGGGGATACCAAGTGTTGGTCAGAAGGAGGGAGCAATAGAGGACCGATTAGCAAAGCAGCTTGTAATGGACTTGCCCCCTGGCCAAAAGTTAGGGAAGGAGCAGGGGAGTGGACCAGAGAGGAGCACCGCTGTGGGGTCCTTGGGGACTGCCACTTATCATGTTAAGGCGGTGGCTGGTTGTTTAATGATGGGTGGGGGGGATCCCTCTATAGTACAACAGAAGGTTAGGGTTGGTGAGGACTGTTTGTTGGGGGTCGTTAAGGACGCGCCCGTGCGGGATGTTGCATAATTCACAGAGGTCAACCTCATGAGAGGACTCTGCGCAGCACAGATAGAGGCAGCAACTTTGGCAGCCGTTCTACTAGGCAAGGCAGTGAGGGCAAAGGTAGAAATTGAGCCGCTGAAGGCCTAGTTGGAAGAGGTGTAGGCGCAATTGCAGAACATAAGGGTGGAGATAGCCGGTTGGAGAAAAGTAGCTCAGAGTGCTTGCGCGAAGGGCCTGGCCTATGCTCAAAGGGCAAAAAAGATGGAAGTGTTGGCGGTGGTGCAGGGTGATTTGGCCGAGCGTGCCAGAATAGGCCAAACCGAGATCGCCGCCGAACTGTCAGCCGTTAAGGTAGAGCTTGAAGCGACACGTCGTAAGGTGGTGTCGCTAGAGTTTGAATTGGCGAGTGAACAAAAAAGGCTGATGAAGCTCAACGAGCTTGTGCCACTACCAATGAGAGGTTGGAGAAGGCCCTGGTGAACAACGAAGAACTGCATGATCAGGCCTCGAAGGATAAATAGGAGGCAGATACGCGGGTTGCTGAGCTGGAGAGGGCCTTGAGGGAGGAAAAAGCCAAGACAGCAGAGTTAAACAGGATGATGGTGCCTGAGAGGGCTGTCTATCCTGACCTGTGCACTACGGCGGTGGAACAATTTAAGCTATCTCCCGAATTCCAAATGGTCATCGATGCAGCTGTGGCGAGGGGCTTGGCCAGAGAGGGGAGAGGTAGTGCTGGGCCATCAAGAGTGGCTGCTGCTGAGCTGGTGGAAGGGCAGACCAAAGAAGAAATAATCTAGAGTTTTCAGTAGTCAGACTATTACAAGCATGAGATGAGCCAGTATTGGGACAACGGCTGGACGAGCTTCAAGTACAGGGCAGAGGAGCTCTTCCCAGACATGGATTTTAATGTCGTGAGGCCAGGAGAATGAGACATTGCTTAAACCCCCCTGGATGAGGGGGTTGAGGAAGGAGATTTGGCGTCCAATGAAGACGATGGAGGTGAAGGCAGTGCAATTTGAAGAGTGGACTTAGGTTTAGGTGCTATTCGTTTTGTGTTCTGGTTGTTGTTGTTTTCTTCTTCTTCTTCTTTTTTTTTTTTTTTTTTTTTTTGAATTGAATTGAATTGAAATACTCCTTGTAAAAAATGGGGGAAATTTGTAAAAAAATTATGTTTAAACTACAAGATGGGTTTGAAAGTTTGTTTGGTGTTGGCTTTTGTAATGGCTTACTTGGTATGTAATAAATCTATGTATGTAAAGACTTAAGTGTTGGGTGATGAAGTTGTCTATAATATAAGGAAAGGTTGTGGACATTGTATAAAATGACCTACAATTTGTAATGAATTTAAGTTATAAAACTACTGTTTGTTTTGCCCTTTGAACTGTTGTATACTGAACTGGCTTTGCACATGGTGTTGTGTTTCAAAGAACAAGTTATGTTATTTGAAAGAAAGAATAAGGGGAATGTTATTTCAAAGAAAGAATAAGGATGGAGTTTTGAAATTTTGCATGACTAAATCTGGTTGAGCCCTTTAGGCTCAGTCTGGCTGAGGTTGTGCATAACTCAGTCTGGCTGACTTTTTCAGGCTCAGTCTGGCTGAGGCTTGGAGTGCTCAGTCTGGCTGAGGCTTTGCATAACTCAATCTTACTGAGTTCTTCAGGCTTAGTCTAGCTGAAGCTTGGAGAGCTCAGTCTAGCTGAGGCTTTGCATAACTCAGTTTGGCTGAGTTCCTCAGGCTCAATCTGGCTAAGGCTTTGCATAACTTAGTCTGGCTGAGTTCTTCAGGCTCAGTTTGGCTAAGGCTTTGCATAACTCAGTCTGGCTGAGTTCTTCAAACTCTAATTATACAACACAAATAAGAGAGTGAGGGAAAAGTATTTGTCATTGATGTGCAGTGGTGCCACTGTCAACATATACATTATATTGGAATATCAAAAATGAACAAGTGGACCGAATAATAAAAGGAACAAAACAACAAGAGAGGACTCCACTTTATTGAAAATATTGCTTCAAGTACTTCACATGCCAAGGGTGAGGGAGGTCGCTATCTTCCATGTCTTGCAGACGGTAGGTGCTTGGGTGAGGCCTAGATTTGACAACGTAAGGTCCTTCCTACTTAGCTGCTAGCTTCCCATCGGTCAGGTTTTTTGTGGCAAGGGTTGCTTCTCGCAGGACTAGGTCTCCCATTATGAATTCTTTAGGTTAGACTCTGCAATTATAGTTGTTTCTTACTTTTTGCTGGTATGAGGCCTGTCAGACGGCAGCTGTTTCTCGTAGTTCTTCGATGAGGTCCAGGTCGACCCTCCCAAATTCTTCGTTCAGTTGGGGTTTAGAATAGATGACCCTGGGTATCGGTAGACCAATTTTCACAGGGATGACTGCCTCGGCACCGTATGCTAAGCGAAAAGGGGTCTCTCCAGTTGGAGTTCTGGCTATCGTTCAATAGGCCCAAAGGATGTTCGGCAACTCCTCTGCCCAGAGTCCCTTGGCGGCTTTTAACTTGGTCTTGACGATTTTCAACAGAGAGCGATTGGTGACTTCTACCTGCCGTTGGCTTGAGGATAGCCAGGGGAAGAAAAATAGGTCTTGATGTTGAGCTCATCACAGAATTCTCTAATTTGGCGTTGTCAAACTGTTTGCCATTGTCTGAGACGATGGCTTGAGGGGTCT
>JAPPVO010000013.1:58534178-58568596 GCA_030407325.1 Camellia japonica | reverse complement strand
ATAATAAGGATTGTGGTTGTGCACACATATCTTGCAAATACATTGCCATGCCCTTTCTTGCTCTTTGTTGCAAAAAACTGGGATTTAGCAGCAACAACTGGCCGGCCAGCCAGAAAAAGTAGCTGGCCGGCCACTTTGCTAGTTTTTCAACAACCAAAAGTGGTTGGGAGGTGTTTCTAGAGACCAAAAGTGGTCGGCCACCCTCCCACAGGATTCCCAAGGTGGAGTTTCAGCTTTCTGGAGCTTGGTGCAAGTTTCTGAGAACAAATGAAAACAGAGGCAAATCGGGGCATCGCATTGGATTTCCAAACGAGGCGACCGAGCATGCATCCAGTCTTCTCCCTCCGAGAACCTCCTGTTTTACTGCTTTCCTTAGCTGCCATGCTTAGATAGCTTGCTTTTGCTTTGGTTTGTACTTTAAGTAGTTAATGCGTTAGCTATTCAATTGTTTTGTAATAATTAGTTAACTAGGATTAGTTAATTAGTTTGTTGTGTAATAATTAGTTCAATTAGCTTAGATTAGCTAGTTAGCTTCTTATTCGGTCCCTCCGTCGAGAGGGCGCACTGTTGTAATAAGCGTGCGTGTGTGTGATGCATGTCTTCCAACCTCCATTTCTTTCTCCCTTTTACTTAACCGCTTACGATGGTTAGTTTTAGGGCATATTTCGTTTAGCATACCTTATGCTTCGTATGCGTGCATCCATTTATCTGTCTTGCATGCACCGGGCTCGGCGTATCATACTAACTGCATTGTATCTCAATACCTATTTGAATACGTGTATCAAGTTGCATTTCATATGCCATTCTAAAATAGCCGAGCCTATTTTAGTTGTATTTTCGCATGTGTTGCATTAGCCATCTTAACATGAACTAGGATCATGCATGATTTCTAACTAGTTCTTTGTTTTTTCTCGGAGTACACTGTGAGTGTTTACGCTTTAGCATATTGCATGTGTGTTAATATTGCCATGAAAGCATACTTGCTATGAGGCTAATTGCTTATTTGCTATAACTACCTGAATACCTGTGGGTGAAGGTTGGATTACTTGAATTGGAACAATTCATTGGAATCCGCATTTTTAGCCTACTTGCGAGTAGCAAACTTCAAACCGTTTTCAAATGAATATGCAATGCTTTGTTCCAAATTAGGCGATCTAGTCTATACTTGTTTGCTGTGCGCATCACATAGTAAGATTAGTTAATTAATCGGAATAAGAACATATGTGTTTTCAAAAACAAAATATCATGTTTAGTACAGGCCGATCTTTGATCGGGCGAGCGGGGGTGCTCATTAAATGACCTTCCCCAATCGCACCCAAGTTCCCGAGCTAAGGCAACGTTGGTGATGACGGACACGTGGCCTTAGGCACGAGTCAGGATTTCCTAAATTCCCCTAAAATAAAATATTTAGATGGCGACTCTGTATCTGGCAAAGCAGTCCATGTTTGGCACTTCTTTATTAAAAATTAGTTTTCCAAAACGATTTGCCGGATTTGGACTCTTTGGTGATTTATCGGTCTCACATCGCACATTGTGAGATTAGATTCAAAACCGTGACATTTGAGTCCGAACTGTAGTAGCTAGAGAACAAAACGAGATTCCCTCGGGAGTTCTCCGGAGCGCGTCTACACTAGCCGAAATATTGCGCCAATACACACTTGGCCATACCGTTAATGGTTTTAATTGGTATTTGAAAGTTAGACCAGGCCGCGAAAGCAAAATTCATTTATGCAAAAATGATGGTGTAAATCACCATCTTAAGTGTAGAGGTTACACACAATATATATATGTGTATATATCTGTAGCCACCAATAATCTTGGCTCAAGCTTATCCTTCAAACATCCATAACTCCACTGTCTCTAAAAATTTGGATGCCCTAAAGGGCTTATTCCCTTATGCAAAACTTGGAATTTAAATATTCATCAATGTTTTCCTTTACAATCAATGTGGGATAGGTGGTTACACACTATTCTCAATACCTTATTCATTAGGTTAACTTTATGAGACAATTTCTCATTTAATTCTTAATGATTTTTTTTTTATTCTTTTTGTGATGTAAAAATCTTATTTCAAAGAATCTAAACCCACTTGATCTCACCTTAATCAGTGAGTGAAACCCACTTTAATTTTACATTAAAGTCGCCATAAAGATCTCATTTTGATTTTCTCCAAAAGTGGAGAGTGTGAGAAAGAAAAGTGACCAACTAATCACTATTTTTTATAACATCAAAACAGTTCCTACAAATATAAAAGCTAACACCTATAAAAAGTTATTTTAGTAATATAACATGACATAATTTCTTTTTCTTTTTTTTCTTCTATTGTTTAACCAAATAAGATATAAGAAGAAAAAAAATTCACTTTCGCCAAACGGAAAGAATTTTTTTTTTACTCAATCACTTATATAATCATTTCTTTTATTTCTCTGCTAAGTTCCAAATAGTTTTGGCCTTATGCTTTTTAACTTGGTGCGACCACTAATATTTTAAGGTTTAATTGTCCATTTGTTTTTGGTATGTGTCGCTATTTGTTCAAAGGAAAAAACTGCAGAGTAATTGACCAAATTGTGTGGTTGTGTTTTTTTTTCATTCTTTTTTGTTTTATTTCGTTTTCTTTGTTTAATAGGCCAATATATCATCGATATTAATAATATTTTCATATGGACTAGGTTTTTCTGAGAGTAAAATTGTAAATGAATAGAGTCGTTTAAGAATAAATTCGAACTCGACTGGGTAAGGACTTGTTTGAATTCAATTATTTATTTATTTATTGCTTTTGAGCTTAAGTTCAAGCTTGATAAAATCTTAATAAACAAGTCTAAATATATTAAAACTCGGCTCGTTAGCTGGCTTGTTTAACATTTATTATTTATATATTAAATAATGTAAAAATATGTATAAAAATAAGATAAATATGTTATTTATATATTTAAAAAATGTAAATGTAAATAATAGCTAATTATAAATAATACATTGATATAATATTGGTAGTAGATATTAATATTTTAGGAAAATATTGCCTTTTCTTTTAGTATGTTTATATATATTGTATATATAACTGTATCAAAACTTTAATTCTAACTTTCGTCTCATACGAAAATATATTTATAATTTTTTTATCTTGTTAATGTTGGAAAAAATAGTTTTATATAGGCATATTTTTTAGCCCATTTTGGGTGGACCCCAAACGTCTTTTGGGGTGGGTCCGAAAGAGGTGAAGTGGTGAAGACGGAACGTCAAAACCATTTATGAGTGAATGAGAAGATGACGTCGTTTTCGGGTCTAACATTAATTTTTTAGATAAAATTCTTTTGAATTTTTTCAATAAAAATTAGTGTGGAAATTTAATTTAATTCTAAATTCAAATTTTGAATTCCTAAGTGGTTTTTTAAAGTTTGTAATTTTAAAATTTAATTTAATTCTAAATTTAAATTTTAGGTCCCTTATTTGTTTCTTAAAATTTGTACCTCTTCCTTTATTTATTAAACTATTCAATAGTTTAATATATATATTTATATATATATATATATATAATTCAAAATAGTTTATAAATAAAGTTGCAACAGTTGCTCTAAAAAGGGACAAATTTCAAATGTCCACTAACGGACAAAATGTTGAATGATATTGTTCAAAATAAAGCAACGGTCAGATATCATTCTATACCTGTTCGTTCAAAATTGTTGCACCTGTTGAGGGATTTTGTTTGCCTATAAATATAATCCATTTCTTACCGTCCGTGTATCCGAATTCTTTCCACCCGAAATTCAATCTGAAAAATTGAGTCTTTGTGATCTAATTTCAGATCTGAGAAAACAGTCTCTTTGCTGTCCAGATTTCCTTAGTGCATTATTCTTCATTTATAATTTTAGGAATAAAATTCAGAGAGTTAGAACACAGGTTTGGTTCGCCGAACAAATTGTTTGGAGTACTACTACAATTTGTGAAGATCATTGTATCCTGGGAGATAGACGCCACTCAACCGTAAGTACCGTAGCGGGGCGAATCTGTCTTAAGGACAGAGTGTCACACACTCGACTTGGTCTTTATTTTTATTCGGTTTGATAAATAAATCTGGTATGTTATTTATTTATTTTGTTTGAGTTATTTCAAGTTATTTTATTTACACAGAAGATTGTTCCAACAATCTTAAGACAGACTCGAATTATTCTGTTTACAGAATTTTTCGTTTGTTTCCCTTTTTCATTCTTCGTAAATAATTTCGGAAGAAAATTATTTTCTGTGAATTTACAAAATAATATTCTGGTTGGAAAAACAATTAGTGATTATATGCTATTTGACAGATAGTAGTAATATACTGTCTCTTTTCTTTGACAACAACTAGTAGTACGATACTGGTGTCATTAACAATTCAGAATATATTTTTGTGGAATTTTTTCAGAAATTAATTTTGGATTTTAGAAATTATTTTCTGAGTTTTCATTAATTAAAATTCTGTTTTCAGTATTTTAATTTTTGGAGTGTAACAAGAGATTTAAATTTTTGTGTGAAATTAATTTGGTTAAATAAAATTTTATTTTATTTTCAAATTAATTGGAAAAATAAAAGTTATAGTTTTTATTTTTTTTATTTTACAGAATTTAATTTCTTGTGTGGAATTAATTTGGTTAAATAAAGTTTTATTTTATTTCCAAATTAATTGAAAAAATAAAAGTTATATTTTTATTTCTTTTATTTTACAGAATTTAATTTTCTGTGTGGAATTAATTTGTTTAAATAAAATTTTATTTTATTTTCAAATTAATTGAAAAAATAAAAGTTATATTCTTGTTCTTTTATTTTACAGAATTTAATTCTGTGAATTTGGTTTTATTTTCTGTGTAGTGAAAATTGTAATTATAATTTTGTTTTATAAATTAGAATTGATGGCTACTGAAACAAATGCCCAAACAAGTACTACTGTAGTGGCTGCAATTGCACCAACCCCCTCTCCTGTGATGACAGTACTGGTAAATCACGGTGAAAAGCCAGAGAAGTTCTCAGGAACTGATTTTAAAAGATGGCAATAGAAAATGTTGTTCTATCTTACAACTTTAAACCTGGCTCGTTTCCTCCGTGAAGATGCTCCTATCCTGAAAGAGGATGAAACCGACCGGCAAGTGGTTGCTGCGGTTGATGCCTGGAAACATGCCGATTTCCTTTGCCGGAATTACGTCTTGAACAGACTTGACAACACATTATATAACGTCTACAGTCCAATCAAGACAGCAAAGGAACTTTGGGAATCGTTGGAGAAAAAGTACAAAATGGAAGATGTCGGCTCAAAGAAATTTGTGGTTGACAGATTCCTGGATTTTGTAATGGTTGATTCAAAAACTGTGATTAGCCAAGCTCAAGATTTCCAACTCATTCTGCATGACATACATGCAGAAGGTATGTCTCTCAGTGAATCCTTCCAAGTTGCAGCCTTAATTGAAAAATTACCAAAAGGCTGGAAGGAATTCAAGAACTACCTTAAACACAAGCGCAAAGAAATTTCTATGGACGAGTTAATTGTGCGTTTAAGGATTGAGGAGGACAACCGCAATTCTGAAAAGCGGGCTGGTAAGAATCCTATGGAGTCTAAGGCAAATGTGGTGGAACATGCTTCAAAAACCAAGAAACGTAAGTCTTCTGGAGAAAGTTCATCACAAGGCTCTAAAGGGGGGGATAATAAAAGGTACAAGTTTAATGGCAAATGTTACATCTGTGACAAAGAGGGACATCGGGCCAAAGATTGCTGTAGCAAAGGCAAAAGTAAGAAAAGAACAAGCAAGAAGCCTGCTCAAGCCCATATGATCGAAGTGGACAAGATTTTCAATGGTGTAGATGACATCAATCTTTCTGCAGTTGTTTCTGAGGCGAATCTTGTCGGAAATCCTAAAGAATGGTGGGTGGACACTGGTGCTACTCGCCATATTTGTGCCGACAAAAAGATGTTCACATCTTACTCTACAGTGGACAATGGTGAACAACTTTTTATGGGCAACTCCTCAACTTCCAAAGTTGAAGGACTAGGAAAGATTGTTCTCAAGATGACATCAGGAAAGGAACTCACTCTCAACAATGTGCTGCATGTACCGGACATTCGCAAGAATCTTGTTTCCGGATCTTTGTTGAGGAAGAATGGGTTTAGGCTAGTATTTGAGAGTGATAAATTTGTACTTACGAAGAATGGGATGTATGTAGGAAAAGGTTACATGTCTGATGGCCTTTTCAAGTTAAATGTAATGACCGTTGTACCCTCAGTTATTAATAATACTACATCTTCTTCTTACTTGCTTGAGTCTTCAAATTTATGGCATGGTAGACTAGGACATGTTTGTAGACGTCCCCGAACGCCCCGGGAGGGTTAAGTCCCGTTCTGTTCGTTTTTGCGGGTCTACTACAGTTCGGACTCAAATTGTCACGGTTCTAAATCTGAACCAAAGAGTCCAAATCTGGCAAATCGTTTTGAGAAATAGATTTTTGAAAAGAAGTGCCAAACATGGACTGCTTTGCCAGATACAGAGTCGCCACCTAAATATTTTTTTTAAATGGGGGAATTTAGGAAACCCTAACTCGGTGCCAAAGGCCACGTGTCCGTCATCACCAAAGTTGTCTTGGCTCGGGAGCTTGGGTACGATCGGGGAAGGTCAGCTATGAGCACCCCCTTTCGCCCGGTCCGAAGACCGGCCTCTACTAACCATGATATCCGATTTTGAAAACATTATGTGTTCCTGTTTCGGTTATTAGCCTAGATTTACTATGTTATGCGCACAGCAAACAAGTATAGACCAAATCGCCTAAATTGGAATAAAACATTTAATGTTTGTTTTGAAAATGGTTTGCTACTCGCAAGTGAGCTAAAATGCAGGTTTTGCCACCCTCAAGTGGGCTTTAGAAAAAGATGGTTTTGCCACAATCTAGTGGGCTTAAAACTCATAGTTTTAATGCATTATCCTAATTTTAGGTAATTTGACCTCCATCCACAGGCATTCAAGCAGTTATATCACATAAGCAGCTAGCCTCATGGTAATCATGCTATTATGGCAACATTCACACGCATGCGATATGCTAAAGCATAAAAGCTTACCTAGTACTCCAAGCCAAAACAGAAACTAGTTAGTAATCATATGCATGATCCTAGTTCATGTTAAGTGGCTAATGCAACACAAGCAAGGATGCAATCTCAACGGGCTCGGCTATCCTAAGCATGGCATGTGAAGTGCTACAACTATCACGCATTCAATTTGGAATTGAAAATACAACGCAGTTTGTATGATGTACCGAGCCCGGTGCATGTAAACAAATGCAGGGATGCACGCATGCATTGCATAAGGTATGCTAAATTTCAAACATGCCCTAATCTACCATCGTAAGCAGGTAAATAAAAGGGAAGAAAGACGTGGAGGTTGGAAGACATACACACCACTCACGCACACTTATTACAAATACGCCCTCACACGAAGGGACCAAAAGAATAATACAGTCTGAATAATAAATCAACTATCCTAGCTAACTAATTATTACAAAACTTCTAATTTAATTAACAAATTAAATGCAAAAGGGAAAAGGCTGCAGCCCCGCCTCGAGATGCGCGAATGATGCATGTTTGACTTGCTTTGCCCGGAAACTCGCTGCCATAGCACTGTTGCCTCTGTTTTCACTGCTTAGCTTCTCTAAAAATTGCACAAATCTCAGGACAGGTTCTTTGCACACTGTGGAACACCACCAGCTGGGAGGGATGGCCACCGGCCATGGGAAAAGGTCACCGGCCTCTGATGAAGTTATCGGCCAAAAATCCCTGGCCGGTCGGCACTCTATGTAGCCGACCGGCCAAAACTTCCTGCAGAACCTGCAATTGACAGCAGCAGAGGGCAAGTAGTGTATGGCATGGAATTTCAAGCAAATGTGTGCATGAACACACTCCCTATCATGCAACGGACTCAAGGGAGCATGGCCCTCGACCCCCGGGCCATCAATCACGCATTTCAATGCATGATGGCCCAAAAGCCAAGTTAGCAACTTTGATATCAAATGAAATGCAAGCACAAAACACATCAAAGGCCCCAACCTCTATCATGCTCGATCAAGAGGCAAGGGATGCATGCCAAATGCAACCTAAGCATGCGAGCTAAGTATGCAATATGAGTATGCGAACAAGCATGCAAGCATGACACAATGCAACAACATAATGCACAACGCATTGTAACATGGCATACACAATGCAAAATGGGCTTACACCAATACAAGTTGACCTCAGCCACACTCATATCAGTGGCCATAAGATGAAAACAAGACAACTCGAAATGCGTGCACGCGTGCACGCAAACCGAGGACCGACCCTCAGGCACCGAAATGCCACTCTAATGAGACATGGCGAAGACATGGAATATGATATGCAAACATGCAAAAATCAGTAGCAAAATGAGGGGGGAAAACAGCCCCGAAACAAGGCGAAATGACACCCGATGCATGGAATCTCTCCCGAAATGCAAAACTAGGTACATGAAATGGCTTACAGCTATACAAAGCATGCATAATTGGTACATGGAATGAGAAGACGAAGCAAGGCAGCCCCAAAATAAGCATTTTTACAGTCCAAAGCATGGCCAAACAGTAAGCACAAGTGGGACTAAATTAGCATACAAAAATGGCTCCGCAAGGGAGGCAATGAAGCAAGTGGTAGATGCAAAGCCCAAACAGAAAAAGACCCTTCTACAACACTGAAGAGGGACCAAAAATATGACTACTTACAGTTTATGGCAGCCCCCAAAACAGTATACAAACACACTCAAAATGTCATGCAAGATGAGGCTCAAAAGAGGCTATAACACAAAGTATACAAAATATTCATCAAACAGCCAAAGACCCTTAATGAAACATGACAAGGGGGTCAAAATATGGCCACTTTCAGCTCTGATCAAGGTCGAAAAACAGAATCTTAATAAGTTAATAAATCATGCAAAAATGGGGACCAAAGAGAGGTACAATGGCAAGTGATACATGGAGGTTCCCAACAGTGTTGAGCCCTTCTTCAATGTTGAAGAAGGGCTCAAAATAAGTCTATCTACAGTTTATGACATGCTCCAAAACAGATCACACATAGGCTAAAAATATCATGCAAAATAATGGCATTCAAGAGGATAATGAAGCAAGTGCCAAAAAGAAGCTTCAAACTGCAATGAGCCCTTAATGAAACATGGAATATAGCTCAAAAAAATGACATTTTCAGTTTTGGTCGGAGCTCAAAACAGCAAGAAATGGGGCTAAGCAATGGTACAAAATAAGGCCAAAAGAGAGGGGAAATGAACTTACCCTTGAAGACTACTCCTTGCTGCCTTTTGAACTGAGAAATGGTGCCTCCAAGCCTCTGAGAAACCCTCCAAGCTGCTGGAATGGAGGTGGTGGGGTGGTGCTAGGTGTTGGTGTAGGAATGGAGCCAAGAACCTTATACTTTGAGGCTAAAATGGAGAGATACAAGGGGGGAGAGTGTATGTCTCCTCTGGAATTTTCAGAACCCTAATTATGGAAGAGGAGGGCTTGCTTTATAGAGCCAAGGGAGTAAGACTTCTCTTAGAAGCTTCAAAACCAAGAGCCAAGATCCTCCATGGAGGATCCAGTCTGTGCCCTCCAGCTGGCACAGCTGTCATCTATTCAATTTGTAGAATACTCCGGAAGGTCGTCGGCTAGCAAAATTGGCCGGTCGGCTACTTTTACTGGCCGGTCGGCTAAATGGATGGCCGATGGGTGGCTGATGAGGTCAAAAAGTGCCGGTGGATGTCTAGATTGAAGCCCCGGAAGTTAGCTTTCCAATGGCGCAAACCTTGCATTAAAATTCCTCCTGTGGAAAAAGTTATGCCCATTTTGGTGAAGCCGCGCAGATTCGATCCAACCGGGATGATGCCCACCTTCAACTGATCATGTCTCCCCCACCCGGACTTGGCTTTAAGAGATTCTTGAGTGCAAAATGAAGCCCCGGAAGTAAGCTTTCCAACGGTGGTGGCCCCATAGCTAAAATCCAAGTATGCAAATGAATAAGCCCGATTCAGCGAGGGCTGCTCGACCCTCTTCTTCTACCCGGATTCATGCCGAACTTCTTCTCCAACTTGGTTTCCCCCCTCTTCTCCTCTTTTCTTCAACTTCAAACCCCTAAGTAAGGTGTTTTGAAAGATTTTTCAAAGATTTATCTCTCTTTCATTCATCTCCACTTTGTCCTTGCTCGATTTACCGAAAAGCGCAACATTTACCAAATGCGAGCGTCGGAACATCGTGGGAATTTAATTTCAAAAATGTTTTGAAAGAGAGTTTTAAGGTCTAAAAATCATCCAAAATAATTTTGGTCCAAAATGGGGTGTGAAGTTGAGATTTCTCTCTCTCCTTGCTTGAAGAAATTGAACCTTTCCCCTGCACACCTTTCATCACCGAGCAAACCATCAGTAATGCCCAAGTCTCGAGGGCGGTCAAAAATGGGGTGTCTACAGTTGCCCCTCTTTGACAGAACTCAAAAGTCATAACAATGACGGGAGTGAGTGTCAAAGTCTAGAGACGACCCATTTGATAAGGCCGAAGACTTGGACAAACAAACAAAATATAGATAGATAAATGGTTGTGCCTGCAGGCTGCCTACGTATCCCTTTGCAAGGAATCAAACCAGCGTAGTTCGGGGGCAGGATGCGGAGTGATGCACAATGCAAGTGCATAACTTATGATCATGCAAAGGATGCTGTGATGAAGCAATTATGCAAAATAAATGCAACATTTTAAGCGAATGCTATGCAAGCAAGTAAACATGAACCAAACTACATCTCATGCAGAAAGGATGAAAGAGAATTAAGCAATTCTCACGGCGTCTCACGCGGAGAAGGCTAAAAGCGACTACCGAGAATACCCAGAGTCTCAAACACAACATCTCTCAGCGTATCGTACACAGGAGAGGAAAGAGCAACACTTCTCAACGTAGTACACGCGAGAGAAGAAAGAAAGGCAAAGAGAAACCTCATCAGCGTAGTACACGCGAGAGAGGAAAGAAAACCTCTTAGCGTAGTACACGCGAGAAGGAAAGAGGAAAGCAAAAAGAAACCTCTCAGCGTAGTACACGCGAGAGAGGAAAGAGGAAAGCAAAAAAACCTCTCAGCGTAGTACACGCGAGAGAGGAAAGAGGAAAGCAAAAAGAAACCTCTCAGCGTAGCGAGAGAGGAAAGAAGGCAAAGAGAAACCTCTCAGCGTAGTACACGCGAGAGAAAGAACAACAACGCAAGTAAAAAGGCGCACAACAATGTGGGCGAAACATGCATGACAACGCAAGTGAAATGAGTGCATAACAATGTGACTGGGATGTGCATCACAATGCAAATGAAGTGGGTGCATAACAATGCAATTGGAACATGCATCATAATGCAAGTGGAACAAGTGTGCATACACATTCTGTGCACAATAATCAATGCATATTCGATGCAATCTCAACAGTGTGTTTGAAATAAAATGTTGAATAAGGAAATACACGCCTTAACGAGACCAATTCAAACGCAACCTCCGATTTACCTCTCGGAGGAGTCACAATAGATTCCAAAAGGATACGACTCGTGCATGCAAACTGACAATGAGCTACGCATCGGAGACATGAGTTGATACTTCCGCAGAAACATTTTGAGCTTGAGGTAGAGGCACACCCATACTTCGGAGCATTGACAAGGCTTGAAGGGGTACATCCCACGGAATTTGCTGGAGGTGAAACACACTCAGATGCTTCGATTTTCCCTCTTTTCTTTTGCTTTGCAGTGTGGAACCTATATAGCTTCAGATAGATCCTGATTTTACTGTTCTCACATGACCTGGGTTGAACCCTGTAGTTTTTGAAAGAACAAATTCCTTTTTTGCACAAATGTGGAGAATGGCATAGCACTCTGAGCACAAGATGATTTTTTTTGAAATTAAGAAATGAGTTCTTAACGGGTATTGAGCCTACGACTGAACACAGCGAAAAAGACTCAACAACGGAAAACAATGGGTAAACAACCTAAACACATCGAGTAACACTCGAGACGACTCAAAACAAGAATCGAGATAAAACAAAAAGACACACTCAGACATGCACAGGGAGCCTGTTTCACCGGGTAGTGTTTCCCACCCTTTCTCATTTGTGATCCTCACATCACTCGGCCTCAAGCTCTATTTTTCACGAAAAAGCCCTTTTCTCACTTTTTCTCTCAACGCACATCTCTCTATTCTTTAATCTCTCATTTTTTATCCCTCCCCTGGGTGGTTGATGGATAAACAGGAAGTTGCGGGTTCTTGCCCCTAGCATTCTGCTAGATTCTTTTCTTGTTCACAACAGTGAGTTTCTTCCACAGAGGGGCCGCGCTACAATTGGGTGTATAGCGAATCTGCGGCTGACATCGGTCGACGATGCTCTGCCGGGGAGTTTGGACATGGTTAGATCTGTCCAGATGATGGAGTGGAATATCTTGCCCCAGTCCAGTTCGTGCTTCGCACTTGGCTTGATACCTCGTTGCTTGGAGGATGTTGAGAGCTTTCAGCCCTTTTGTTGTTAACCTCAGTTGTGCCCTCTTCTGGCAGGTAGAGTGCCCTTTCTGGCAAGTATGGTGGCAACGGGGAAAAGACAGGACACCTGACTCAACTGTGCCCCTAGTTCATCATTTTGACCATTTTTTGTTTTTTGGCTTTCTACTAAAACAATTTTGACCAATGTGAGAGTTAGATTAGCATGCTTGTTCGATTTTTGATTTGAAATCATGCAAGTCAGGCTATGAGCACTGAAAATTTTCCTTTTTTGGGTCCAAGAAATGGTCCGTTTTTGGAAAAGATGGAACAATTTTCGAGAAAATTAGTCAACCTTAGTAAAAATTCTCAAAAACTATTTTTGCAAACAGCCATTGCTCAACGAGCATGAAACCTACTCTCGAGATGCGCAACCTCGAATCCATAACAATGGAAAATTGCCCCTTGTCTGAAGGACACTGCATGGCAACGGAAAGTTGCCCCTTGTTTGAAATGACACCGCGGTGTTTTGAATGGCAACGGAAAGTTGCCCCTTGTTTGGATGATGCTGCAGCGCATTGTAGTCAGTCTTCGGAGCGATGAACACAACCAGACTCTCAGATACAGAGAGGACAAAGATGACCAGAACCATCGCATGGACACAATCGAATTTGAATTGTTTTACGGCTGGACTTCAGAATGAAGTTGCCTACGTATCCCAAAGATGGGAATCAAGCCTTACGTAGTTCGGGGTTAAGGTACACTCGGGTATTTAACCTCTCCCTTTTTTTTTTGCTCTAACTTTTGCCAAGGTGCCCGATGCGGGTTTTCGACCTTGTGAGCTTCTTTTCTTTTTCTCTTCATTTTTTATTTTTTATTTTTTACTTCTTTTCTTCCCCCTTTTTTTTTTCTTTCTTTTTTTTCTTTTATCATTCATTTCTTTTCTTTTTGCATTTTTTTGTTTTTATTTTTCCTTGCTCTAACTTTTGCCTAGGTCATCCTTTCGGGTTTTCGGTCCAGCGAGCCTCTCAAAGGGTAAAAGTGTAACAAGTCCATGCCAAATGGTTTTTGAAATTGAAGCCCTCTGTATCCGGGAGAGCGACTGTTGGGTTGATTTGCAGAAGAATCCATCACGATTGCTTCACGAGCCTTGCCTGGTGGGATCTGATCTTCTTGATCTGACTTTGGTGCCTCTTGCTCGAGGGCTGCTTCAAATTGGGCCACACAGGTCTTTCATGGCACTGTCGAACGTTCTGAATGCAAGTTCAAAGTTTGAAAGCAAGGGGGGTGGAGTCTCGAGGCTGAGAGCGATCCTAGGCTGCACAATCTCAAGAGCGATTCCACACAAGTCTTCGCAGGACCGCGCAAAACATTTTTTGAAAGTTTTTAAGAAAGCGACAAATCGCTCGCGCTGAAGACAGTGTAGAACCAATCTGGATCAAAGCTAGGGTCCTTCTCAGTACTCACACTAACAAGCATGATTTCATTCATTAAGGGCTTAGCACGCCTCTCTTTCTCTCAGTTGATCAAATTTTTGCAAATCCCGAGGAATTCCTCCCTCTTTGTTTTCACCGCAGTGTTCAAAAAGGTTTTGAAAAAAACTCAGGCCATTATAATGACTTCAAGGCACAAGAGAGCAGGTGGAATGCACTGCCATTTCATTCAAATCCCGGCACAACTAGCACACGGCAGAAGCAAACACAAGAGTGTGAAAATTATTGTTGTTTCGATCAAATCTGTTGGCACAACTGGCTCCTCGGCAGAAACAGACTCAAAAGAAAGCAAAGAGACAGACACAAAACAAGCGAGTGATGTTCGAGGTAACACCCCCGAAATCACCCGACTTCAACAAAACAGGACTGACTCGATACAACAAGACAGACTTGAAATAAAAAGACTGACTCAAAATAAAGAGACAGACTCAAAGCAACATAACAAAACTGACCCAATACCCAAGTCAGAAAGCAAAATTAACATTTGTACATTGCTCAAAACAGTGCACGCCATCCACCACATCTGAAGTAAACTGAACGACGCCCGCAGGTGGTTCATCTCCCGATCACATATTCACATTATCCCCCAAGTTCACCGATCCAGTGCCGATAGACTTTGCAGGGGCTGGTGCGACGATGACCTTATTGTCAATCAGATCTTGTATTTCGTGGCGAAGACGGAAACAACTATCAGTGACATGGCCGACTTGCTGATGAAAGGCACAGTACTTGGTCGGATCATGGGAGTGAGGAAGTCTATTTGGCAGTGGCCGCAGCTCTAGGGGTTTCAGGTGCCCCTTTTTAATTAGGACCCTCAAGGCCGCTGATAGAGACATGTACAGTGGTGCGAACACCCTCTGGACTCGAGGTGGGTGTTTTGAGGTTTGTGGAGTTTTGCTGGATGCACCAGCAAAGGGATTGGCAGGCGTTGACTGGGTTTGCTGATCTCTTCCGAGCACGGGATTAGGGCTGAAAGGAACATTCCTGGTATAAAGGCCCTTCTCCCGGCTCACCCCTTGATTCAAACTGCCCCCAACTTGAGTGGCGAAAGTGTCATCCACAGCCTCTGTAACAACCGCAAGGACTTGCTCTTTGTTCAGTCCTTCAGTTTTCAAAGCCTCAATATCCCACCGAAGGTGTTCATGGGGGCCAATGCCTGCCCCTACCTTGTTCTTTCCGCTTACTTCCACTTCGTCAAGGGATTGGCCTTTTTCCAATGCAACTTGTCCCAAGGTTAGGGAGCCTTTAGACACAAACTCCCTGGTACGTGATATGGTCGATGATGGGGCCAAAACCCCAAAGGCTAGATCTGCCACAGTTCTCTGAAGGTCTTCAATCATTTTCATCAGCTCAGAAGTAGTGGGTTCATGGATTTGAGATGATTGGGGTTCAGATGCACCCATCATGCATAAGTCCATGCTTTCCGGGATAAACACCTCCGGTTTGGATAAATGGGCTGGGGTGATGTATACGCTGGGGTCGTAAGGGACGGCCAATGTGTGGATTAAATTGAGATGTGGATGAGGTACTTGGTCATTGGGGTCTGAAGGTGGAGCTATCGTTCGGTTGTCAATGAGATTTTGGATCTCATGACGAAGACGAAAGCACATGTCAGTGTCATGGCCAGCTCGCTGATGGAAGGCACAGTAGTCAGCTGGGTTATGTGAGGGAGGGGGTTTCTTTGGTAATGGTTGTGGCTCCAGTGGCTTCAGATACCCCTTTTTGATCAGGGTCATCAGGGCCGTTGACAGAGACATGTACAGTGGGGTAAACACCCTTTGGCCCTGAGGTGGGTATTTGGCTATTTGTGAGCTAGTTTCGGATGCACCGGTGAATGGGGTGGTCATTTTTTTGTGGTGGTGGTGACCATGCCCATGTCTGAAGTTATAGCAGCTGTGTCACCACTGGTGGTCGCATCCGAACTGTGGGTAAATGCTCTCCTGGGTTGCTCTTTCTCCTGGTCAATAAGGCCCTGCTTCATAGCGTCCTCGATCTGTACCCCCATCTCGTGTAGGTCTGAAAAGGTGGGGAAGGGGAGCACAATCATCTTTTGCATAAGCTTGGGTTGGAGGTTGCGCACAACCATCCGTATCTGGTCTTTGTCGGGCCTTGGCATCATCGAGGCCTTTGCTCTCCATCTCGCCACAAATTCTGAAAAACCCTCTTTTGGCTCTTGGCGGGTGACTTCAAGATCACGGGTTGTGACCTCAATCTGTGTGTTGTAGGAGTACTGATTACTGAAAGCCTCAGCCATCTCTTCCCAATTCTGTTTCACAGAGTTCTCCAATTTCGCATACCAGATTGCGGCTATCCCAGACAGGGTCCGGCCGAATAGTGACAATTTCTGGGCTGTGGTCAAACCCATTGGTCTCAGGATATCAGAAAACAGGTGGAGGTGCACCATTGGGTCTCCAGAGCCATCGAATCGATCGATATATGGCATCTTGAACCGATCCGGTAATGTCACCACTAAGTCGGTATAACCATCCTCTATATCAGGAATAGAGTGGGCCCCCTGAGACTTTTTGAACAATTTCTCAAGCTTGCTCACTTTCAATGCTGTGGGGTCCGTCTTGAACTCAAAGAGAGGGTCTGGTAGGTTGGTGGGTGTTTTAGATAGCTGGGGCAGAACCGGGGGCGGAGCTGGCCCGACTGGAATGTCCGTATCATCCTGGACATGGGTTGCCTCCCCGAGTATGGGAACTCTTGGTGGGGGAGGAGCCTGGTGTGAAGTAGATACTCCGGTTTGCTGCCCTAGCTTGGCAATTGTCTCTGCCTGTTGGGTTATGACCACGGCCTGTTGCTTGGCGGATTCTGCTCGACGGACAGCGTCTTGCTGCATGGCTTTCATACTATCCTGGAGTTGGCGCACCATCTCTTCCAGACTCGACATATTGTCCTGATCTAATTGAGCAACCGGTATATCTGTGTCTGCAGTAGGCTTGAAAATCTCAACCCGACTGCTCAAAGATCACTGATCTGGTAGCTGTTGTACTGGTGGTCTGTGCCTGACTAGCCTTCTCTGGCCCTGATTACCCTTGAACTGAGTCTCTGACCTGACAAAGTCTATCAGCACAAATCCAATGTACCCGGGGGATAGTGGAGCCTTCTGAAGCTATGATTCCAGGACTACCTAGCAAAAGAGAAAACAGACAGCATCTCAACTCAACTTCACTGAAACGGATACGAGCAAAGCTGAACGACTGTATTCTATTACGATCACTGTCCCCGAAATCACTTCCCCAAATCTGAATCTGATACCCGTAGATATAACTGATTCTCAAAATACTGATACTGGTGCCCGCAGGCCGGATACCCAAACTTGCAAACTGATACACGCATTCCTGTAGAGATACACTCTAAAAGCACATATCAAGTAAATGAGAGCCAAAACACCCCTATGTTGGGGTAGGGTTTCCCTGTCCTATTTTGTCAGGAGCTAGGGTTTCACTACGCACAGCGGTTTCAAACAACCTAACATCGGGTAAGCAACCTGTCCTAGTTTGGAATGGTCACTATGGATTCCGAATATGCACTAGGTCGAATGGTCAAAAGGGTGCCCCGGTAAAACCGGGGTTTGTGTTCCCATGCTGTCAGAGCCCATAACCGTCAGCCTTATGGTCATGCCTTGACAAGACAAGCCTCCGGCAAACCGTTCAGGAATGCAGATGGCAAACACGGTGTCCTAGGCGCACCAATGCACATGCAATGCAAAGAACACATAAATGAAATCAAAACAGGATATCACGAGTTCGAGTCAAGCTCTCTAAAATCCCCAGCAGAGTCGCCAGAAACTGTAGACGTCCCCGAACGCCCCGGGAGGGTTAAGTCCCGTTCTGTTCTTTTGCGGGTCTACTACAGTTCGGACTCAAATTGTCACGGTTCTAAATCTGAACCAAAGAGTCCAAATCCGGCAAATCGTTTTGAGAAACAGATTTTTGAAAAGAAGTGCCAAACATGGACTGCTTTGCCAGATACAGAGTCACCACCTAAATATTTTTTAAAATGAGAAATTTAGGAAACCCTGACTCGGTGCCAAAGGCCACGTGTCCGTCATCACCAAATGTCTTGGCTCGGGAGCTTGGGTACGATCGGGGAAGGTCAGCTATGAGCACCCCCTTTCGCCCGGTCCGAGATATCCGATTTTGAAAACATTATGTGTTCCTGTTCCGGTTATTAGCCTAGATTTACTATGTTATGCGCACAGCAAACAAGTATAGACCAAATCGCCTAAATTGGAACAAAACATTTAATGTTTGTTTTGAAAATGGTTTGCTACTCGCAAGTGGCTAAAATGCAGGTTTTGCCACCCTCAAGTGGGCTTTAGAAAAAGATGGTTTTGCCACTATCTAGTGGGCTTAAAACTCATAGTTTTAATGCATTATCCCAATTTTAGGTAATTTGACCTCCATCCACAGGCATTCAAGCAGTTATATCACATAAGCAGCTAGCCTCATGGTAATCATGCTATTATGGCAACATTCACACGCATGCGATATGCTAAAGCATAAAAGCTTACCTAGTACTCCAAGCCAAAACAGAAACTAGTTAGTAATCATATGCATGATCCTAGTTCATGTTAAGTGGCTAATGCAACACAAGCAAGGATGCAATCTCAACGGGCTCGGCTATCCTAAGCATGGCATGTGAAATGCTACACTATCACGCATTCAATTTGGAATTGAAAATACAACGCAGTTTGTATGATGTACCGAGCCCGGTGCATGTAAACAATGCATGGATGCACGCATGCATTGCATAAGTATGCTAATTTAAATGCCCTAATCTACCATCGTAAGCAGGTAAATAAAAGGGAAGAAAGACGTGGAGGTTGGAAGACATACACACCACTCACGCACACTTATTACAAATACGCCCTCACACGGAGGGACCAAAAGAATAATACAGTCCGAATAATAAATCAACTATCCTAGCTAACTAATTATTACAAAACTTCTAATTTAATTAACAAATTAAATGCAAAAGGGAAAAGGCCGCAGCCCCGCCTCGAGATGCGCGAATGATGCATGTTTGACTTGCCTTGCCCGGAAACTCGCTGCCATAGCACTGTTGCCTCTGTTTTCACTGCTTAGCTTCTCTGAAAATTGCACAAATCTCAGGACAGGTTCTTTGCACACTGTGGAACACCACCGGCTGGAGGGATGGCCACCGGCCATGGGAAAAGGTCACCGGCCTCTGATGAAGTTATCGGCCAAAAATCCCTGGCCGGTCGGCACTCTATGTAGCCGACCGGCCAAAACTTCCTGCAGAACCTGCAATTGACAGCAGCAGAGGGCAAGCAGTGTATGGCATGGAATTTCAAGCAAATGTGTGCATGAACACACTCCCTATCATGCAATGGACTCAAGGGAGCATGGCCCTCGACCCCCGGGCCATCAATCACGCATTTCAATGCATATGGCCCAAAAGCCAAGTTAGCAACTTTGATATCAAATGAAATGCAAGCACAAAACACATCAAAGGCCCCAACCTCTATCATGCTCGATCAAGAGGCAAGGGATGCATGCCAAATGCAACCTAAGCATGCGAGCTAAGTATGCAATATGAGTATGCGAACAAGCATGCAAGGCATGACACAATGCAACAACATAACATGCACAACGCATTGTAACATGGCATACACAATGCAAAATGGGCTTACACCAATACAAGTTGACCTCAGCCACACTCATATCAGTGGCCATAAGATGAAAACAAGACAACTCGAAATGCGTGCACGCGTGCACGCAAACCGAGGACCGACCCTCAGGCACCGAAATGCCACTCTAATGAGACATGGCAAGACATGGAATATGATATGCAAACATGCAAAAATCAGTAGCAAAATGAGGGGGAAAACAGCCCCGAAACAAGGCGAAATGACACCCGATGCATGGAATCTCTCCCGAAATGCAAAACTAGGTACATGAAATGGCTTACAGCTATACAAAGCATGCATAATTGGTACATGGAATGAGAAGACAGAAGCAAGGCAGCCCCAAAATAAGCATTTTTACAGTCCAAAGCATGGCCAAACAGTAAGCACAAGTGGGACTAAATTAGCATACAAAAATGGCTCCGCAAGGGAGGCAATGAAGCAAGTGGTAGATGCAAAGCCCAAACAGAAAAAGACCCTTCTACAACACTGAAGAGGGACCAAAAATATGACTACTTACAGTTTATGGAAGCCCCCAAAACAGTATACAAACACACTCAAAATGTCATGCAAGATGAGGCTCAAAAGAGGCTATAACACAAAGTATACAAAATATTCATCAAACAGCCAAAGACCCTTAATGAAACATGACAAGGGGGTCAAAATATGGCCACTTTCAGCTCTGATCAAGGTCGAAAAACAGAATCTTAATAAGTAATAAATCATGCAAAAATGGGGACCAAAGAGGTACAATGGCAAGTGATACATGGAGGTCCCCAACAGTGTTGAGCCCTTCTTCAATGTTGAAGAAGGCTCAAAATAAGCTATCTACAGTTTATGACATGCTCCAAAACAGATCACACATAGGCTAAAAATATCATGCAAAATAATGGCATTCAAGAGGATAATGAAGCAAGTGCCAAAAAAAGCTTCAAACTGCAATGAGCCCTTAATGAAACATGGAATATAGCTCAAAAAAATGACATTTTCAGTTTTGGTCGGAGCTCAAAACAGCAAGAAAATGGGGCTAAGCAATGGTACAAAATAAGGCCAAAAGAGAGGGGAAATGAACTTACCCTTGAAGACTACTCCTTGGCTGCCTTTTGAACTGAGAAATGGTGCCTCCAAGCCTCTGAGAAGACCCTCCAAGCTGCTGGAATGGAGGTGGTGGGGTGGTGCTAGGTGTTGGTGTAGGAATGGAGCCAAGAACCTTATACTTTGAGGCTAAAATGGAGAATACAAGGGGGGAGAGTGTATGTCTCCTCTGGAATTTTAGAACCCTAATTATGGAAGAGAGGGCTTGCTTTATAGAGCCAAGGGAGTAAGACTTCTCTTAGAAGCTTCAAAACCAAGAGCCAAGATCCTCCATACACGTGTATGGAGGATCCAGTCTGTGCCCTCCAGCTGGCACAGCTGTCATCCATTCAATCTGTAGAATACTCGGAAGGTCGTCGGCTAGCAAAATTGGCCGGTCGGCTACTTTTACTGGCCGGTCGGCCATTTATTTGGCCGGTCGGCTAAATGGATGGCCGATGGGTGGCCGATGAGGTCAAAAAGTGCCGGTGGATGTCTAGATTGAAGCCCCGGAAGTTAGCTTTCCAATGGCGCAAACCTTGCATTAAAATTCCTCCTGTGGAAAAAGTTATGCCCATTTTGGTGAAGCCGCGCAGATTCGATCCAACCGGGATGATGCCCACCTTCAACTGATCATTCTCCCCCACCCGGACTTGGCTTTAAGAGATTCTTGAGTGCAAAATGAAGCCCCAGAAGTAAGCTTTCCAACGGTGGTGGCCCCATAGCTAAAATCCAAGTATGCAAATGAATAAGCCCGATTCAGTAGGGCTGTCGACCTCTTCTACCCGGATTCATGCCGAACTTCTTCTCCAACTTGGTTTCCCCCCTCTTCTCCTCTTTTCTTCAACTTCAAACCCCTAAGTAAGGTGTTTTGAAAGATTTTTCAAAGATTTCATCTCTCTTTCATTCATCTCCACTTTGTCCTTGCTCGGTTTACCGAAAAGCGCAACATTTACCGAAATGCGAGCGTCGGAACATCGTGGGAATTTAATTTCAAAAATGTTTTGAAAGAGAGGGTTTTAAGGTCTAAAAATCATCCAAAATAATTTTGGTCCAAAATGGGGTGTGAAGTTGAGATTTCTCTCTCTCCTTGCTGAAGAAATTGAACCTTTCCCCTGCACACCTTTCATCACCGAGCAAACCATCAGTAACGCCCAAGTCTCGAGGGCGGTCAAAAATGGGGTGTCTACAATGTTAATTATGGATCTTTGCGTAGATTAATTAATATGGAATGTTTACCTAAATTTGACATTGATTCAAATCATAAATGTGAAATTTGCGTTGAGGCAAAATTATCTAAAACTCCTTTTCATTCAATTGAAAGAAGTACGGAACCACTTGAATTAATTTATAGTGATATTTGTGATTTTAAATCAATTCAAACCAGAGGTGGGAAAAAGTATGTAATCACTTTTGTAGATGACTATACTAGATATAGTTATATTTATTTAATTCGAACCAAGGATGAAGCTTTGGAAACTTTTATTCAATATAAGAATGAAGTTGAAAATCAACTTGGTAAGAAAATCAAGAAACTTAGAAGTGATAGAGGTGGTGAATATGAATCACCTTTTGGTGAATTTTGTAAAGAACATGGAATAATTCATCAAACCACTGCTCCTTACTCACCTCAGCAAAATGGAATTGCTGAAAGGAAAAATAGGACTTTAAAAGAAATGATGAATGCCATGTTAATCAGTTCTGGATTACCTCAGAACTTGTGGGGGGAAGCAATACTTTCTGCTAATTATATTTTAAATAAAATACCCCGAAAGAAAGTAAATCAAACACCTTATGAATTGTGGCATGGAAGAGTACCATCCTACAAATACTTAAAAGTGTGGTGTTTGGCTAAAGTGGATATTCCTAGTCCTAAAAAGACTAAGATAGGTCCTAAGACCATTGATTGCATTTTCATTGGTTATGCTAAGAATAGTAGTGCATATCGGTTTTTGATTCATAAATCAGAACATACCGAAATGCATATAAATACTATTATTGAGTCAAGGAATGCATCATTCTTTGAACATGTATTTCCAAAGAAGACTGGACAAGAGACTAGTAACAATAAAAGATCTCATGATGCCATTACTAGTCAGGATCAAGAACATGATCAAGAACAAGAGTTAGATCAAAATGAGGAAGAAGAACCTAGGCGTAGTAAACGTGCTAGAACCTCAAAATCTTTTGGTCCAGATTTTCTAACATATTTGTTAGAAAATGAGCCTTTAACTTTTAAAGAGGCTATGTCTAGTCCCGAACCTCCTTTATGGAAAGAAGCTGTCAATAGTGAAGTTGAATCCATCTTGCAAAATCACACTTGGAAATTAGTGGACTTGCCACCAGGTTGTAAACCTCTTGGGTACAAGTGGATTTTCAAAAGGAAAATGAAAGCAGATGGATCAATAGACAAATACAAGGCAAGACTTGTAGTCAAAGGTTTTAGACAAAAAGAAGGTCTAGATTACTTTGACACATACTCACCGGTTACTAGAATAACATCCATTAGAATGCTAATTGCCATTACATCTCTATACAATCTAGAAATTCATCAAATGGATGTTAAAACCGCTTTCTTAAATGGTGAGTTAAATGAAGAAATTTACATGGAACAACCAGAAGGGTTTTCTGTTCCAGGGAAAGAAAAGACAGTGTGTAAATTGGTTAAATCATTATATGGTTTAAAACAAGCGCCAAAGCAATGGCATGAGAAATTTGACAAGGCAATGATGTCAAATGGATTTAAATTAATGAGTGTGACAAATGTGTTTATATTAAAAACACAGACAAAGATTATGTCATTGTATGTCTTTATGTAGATGATATGCTCATCATTGGTAGTAATAATGATATGATTAAAACTACTAAGAAAATGTTGAATAAACATTTTGACATGAAGGACATGGGCATTGCTGATGTAATTCTTGGTATGAAAATTACCAAAACATCAGAAGGTTATGCTTTGTCACAATCTCATTACATTGAGAAAATACTTGACAAATTCAGCAAAGATGATGATCATCTTGCTAGAACTCCTGTAGATGTTAATTTGTATCTTTCTAAGAATATACAGGAAAGTATTTCTCAATTAGAGTATGCCCAAATTATTGGAAGCTTAATGTACTTGATGAACTGCACTCGCCCAGATATAGCTTATGCAGTAAGTAAATTAAGTAGATATACGAGTAATCCGGGAGTAGAACACTGGAAAGCAATTATAAGGGTTCTAAGATATCTCCGATTCACTCGTAATATTGGGCTGAATTATACTAGATATCCAGCAGTACTTGAAGGATATTGTGATGCAAATTGGATATCGGATACTAAAGACTCGAAGTCCACCAGTGGGTATGTCTTTACTCTTGGTGGAGCGGCTGTATCTTGGAAATCTTCCAAACAGACTTGTATTGCTAAGTCTACTATGGAATCTGAATTCATAGCCTTAGACAAAGCAGGGGAAGAGGTAGAATGGCTTCGCCACTTCCTTGAAGATATTCCAATTTGGCCAAAACCGGTGCCTGCTATATGCATACATTGTGATAGTCAATCAGCAATTGGTAGAGCACAGAGTCATATGTATAACGGTAAGTCACGAGACATTCGTCGTCGACATAACATCGTAAGACAACTACTCTCTAATGGAATTATTTCCATAGAATATGTTAAGTCTAAAGACAACATAGCGGATCCACTAACCAAAGGGTTAGCAAGAGAGTTAGTTGAGAATTCATCGAGGGGAATGGGACTTAAGCCTATTAAATAAGAGTTACCACAACGGCAACCCAACCTAGTTGACTGGAGATCCCAAGATCTAGGTTCAAAGGGACAACCGAGTTGTGAATGACTCTGAAGGATCACTGGGGAGTATAACTCCTACCCATTTCTTTGATGAAATAGTAATGTCTGCAGCGTTAAAGGTTAAGTAAAATTTTAATGATTCTTATATCTAGGTAAACCTTGTGGAGTATGGCAGGATACTCTTCATAAGAATCACCTATATGAGTGTGAACTGGGCCGGTTCTATGAGATTTGTGCAAGGCTACAAGTCTTTAGAGTATTCATGAAATACCAGGTTGTTCAGGGCCAAAATGAACACAATAGTGAGAACTAAACTGTATCTGGGAATATACTGTGTGAGTTCTATTGTCTTGGTTTACACAAACGGCTGAACAGTTCAAGACATCATATTCACTGGTTAGCTAGTAAATCCGATAGTGTCTCACAAGGGAAGGTTCAAAGCCAAAAGCTACCTATCCTTTGCAGAATATTTCCAATTTCTAAACTCTCTTATTAGATCATGTTGTTGCATTTTCTCTCCGTTAACTTCCATTCATGTGGGGGATTGTTGGAAAAAATGGTTTTATATAGGCATATTTTTTAGCCCATTTTGGGCGGACCCAAACGTCTTTTGGAGTGGGTCCGAAAGAGGTGAAGTGGTGAAGACGGAACGTCAAAACCATTTATGAGTGAATGGGAAGATGACGTCGTTTTCGGGTCTAACATTAATTTTTTAGATAAAATTCTTTTGAATTTTTTCAATAAAATTAGTGTGGAAATTTAATTTAATTCTAAATTCAAATTTTGAATTCCTAAGTGGTTTCTTAAAGTTTGTAATTTTAGAATTTAATTTAATTCTAAATTTAAATTTTAGGTCCCTTATTTGTTTCCTAAAATTTGTACATCTTCATTTATTTATTAAACTATTCAATAATTTAATATATATATTTATATATATATATATATAATTCAAAATAGTTTATAAATAAAGTTGCAACAGTTGCTCTAAAAAGGGACAAATTTCAAATGTCCACTAACGGACAAAATGTTGAATGATATTGTTCAAAATAAAGCAACGGTCAGATATCATTCTATACCTATTCGTTCAAAATTGTTGCACCTGTTGAGGGATTTTGTTTACCTATAAATATAATCCATTTCTTACAGTCCGTGTATCCGAATTCTTTCCACCCGAAATTCAATCTGAAAAATTGAGTCTTTGTGATCTAATTTCAGATCTGAGAAAACAGTCTCTTTGCTGTCCAGATTTCCTTAGTGCATTATTCTTCATTTATAATTTTAGGAATAAAATTCAGAGAGTTAGAACACAGGTTTGGTTCGCCGAACAAATTGTTTGGAGTACTACTACAATTTGTGAAGATCATTGTATCCTGGGAGATAGATGCCACTCAACCGTAAGTACCGTAGCGGGGCGAATCTGTCTTAAGGACAGAGTGTCACACACTCGACTTTGTCTTTATTTTTATTCGGTTTGATAAATAAATCTGGTATGTTATTTATTTATTTTGTTTGAGTTATTTCAAGTTATTTTATTTACACAGAAGATTGTTCCAACAGTTAAGGCTCGAGCTCAAGTTAAGCCTGAGCCAACTTGGACTCGAACTCAGTTCGTTAAATTTTTACTGAGTTCGAACTCGAGTTCGAACTCATTAAAATCTTAATAAATAAGCCCAAACATACTAAAACCCGGCTCTGCTCATTTATAACCCTATCCGAGGTGATGTCCGAACCATAGGGTCCACCATGAGTTTTTGATAACTCGAACTATTCCTTTTTATAAAATCCTTCGTGTATATCATCTAACAAAAAAAAAAAAAATTTAAGTCAAACTAATATTCATAATTGCTTTTGTCACTGAAAAAATAAATAGATTATTTTTAAAAATACACTTGTCGTTTGTTTATTTATTTATTTTTAGACAAAAGCGATAAATTAAATCGATTATTAAATAGATTTAATTTTTTTGATGAATGATATATCTGATAAAATAAATGATTTGAATAATTAAAACGAAGTCGTGATGTGTCCCATAAATTTAGACAGTACCCTTCAATCCAGGATTTAAACTGAAGAAAATTCGGATCCGTTTCATATTGTTTTCATATTGTTATTTATAATCACAAACAGAATATAGTTATATGACGTCTAACGGGAAGCGAGAAATACAAGTTTTAAGCAATGAGTTAATGCCAATGATTTTATTCTCAAAATAAAATCTTAAAAAGTGACATCTTCATTGTGCTTGACTGCTTATTTGGTTGAAGTTGGCATCAATTAGTAATAATTCAATTTATTCCACCAAGCAGTTGAATTTTGAATAAATTATATTGACACCCATTAAAATTTACTTAAATTAAATATTTCTCTCGGTATTTGAAAAATTACTCTGCCCTCCCTAAGCTTTCACCTTATGATTTCCCACATTTATTAACCCCAATAATACTTTGTTGCTCGAAATTGTTGGCTCGAAATTGGCCCGAATATCCAAAACGACGTCGTTTTGGGTATTATTTTTTTTATTTTTGTTTTTCTTTCTCTTACTTTCAAATACAGAGGGAAGAGATGAGAGAAGAGGGGAGAGAGAAGAGAGAAGAGAAGAGGCGAAATTTCTCTATTTTTTTTTTTCCTCCCCTCCTTCCAGTAGATCTGGATCTGAGGATGAAGATAATTTTTTTTTTTTTGTTGATGACGATGATGAAGATCTGGGAATGATGATGATGTTGATCTGGAGATGATGATGATGTTGATCTGGATCTAAAGATGTTGATGAAGATGTATGATTTCAAAATCTGAAGATGAAAGGAAAAAAAAAAAAAAAATTTGTTGATGATGATGATGCTGGTGATGATGTTGATGAAGATGTTGCAAACTCTGATTTCAAAATTTGAAGATGAAGGGAAAATTTTTTTTTGTTGATGATGATGATGATGATGGTGGTGATGAGTTAAGAACTGGAAAGCCAACTCACTCTCGTGGGTGTGCCTCTCTCTCTCTCTCTCTCTTTTTCCACACATAACCCACCTTTTGCCTCTCTTTCTGCATCATCTTCACTTTGATCTTATTCTCTCTGGAAAAATGGTGAAAGAAACAGAGTACTATGATGTTCATCTTCTTCTCTTCAGAATAATGCGAAAAAAAAAAAACACTAAAACTACGTCGTTTTGGTGTCGGGCCATTCAAGTCATTCCTCATTTCGAGCTACCAACCGGAATTGTTATTAACCCTTTGTTAGCTCAACTGACTGATTATGATGACATCACCAGTCACTCTCTCTTTCTTCTTTCTCACTCTTATTTGCGGATTTTAATTTGAGATTTAATTTGGATTTAACATTTGATTTTGTGATATTTTGATTCAAGTTTGATAGCACAGCAAGTTTTGATTTGGGATTTTTCAATGTTGATTTGCAGTTTTTTTTTTTTGTTTTTTAATTTAGATTTTTTGTCTATTGATTTTGGATTTTTTTTCAATTTTTTTTTTTTTATTTGGGATTTTAGTGTTTGATTGTCCAACCAAAAGTCAATTTTTAGATGATGGAGTGAATTTCACAAGTAGCCATGGCGAGACAAGGTACTAAAGTTGTGCACATGGTGGTGTTAGGGTGGGAGGTGCTAAGTTTTACTCGTTTTTCTTTTTGCAAATATGTGCGGTCTCTAACTTAGGGGTTGTTTGGGAGTGTTCTAAATAAGTACACTTTTTGTCTTTTTGGACTAAAAAGTTGAGGAAAAAAATATAGATGTTTGGATTAACTTTTTGACTTTTTATGAAAAAAATGTGTATTAAAAATTGTATAAATAAATGTGTAGGAGCCATACGGAATGACAGTGGTGACTGGCTGGGTGAGTAGATGAGAAAATATTGTCTATTTCTCGGGCTTTAATTCGATGGTGTTGTTTGGCCCGTGGGGGCCCACCATGGGTCCCGTTTTTCTAATCGGAATTGTTCAATGTGTAGAATTCGTCGAGTACTACATGCTTGTAAAAAATCACGTTGATTGGATATCGATAGCTATCTGATCGTGTTAATTTTTTTGTTAATTGTTAACTATAACACCATCTATTTTTATACAAAATTGATTAGATCGTGTAGTTAGTGATATCCGATAGACGTGATTTTTTATAGGCATATAGTATTAGACTAGTTCTACATATTGAACGGTTCAGATTATGAAAACGGGACCCATGGTGAGCCCCCATGGGCCCAACTTTACCATCTAATTTAATGAATATTTTACTATATTTTTATTGGTGAATAGTGATAACTTTTTAACTTTTTAGATAACTTTTTAACTTTTTAGCTTTTTAATGGGTTGCTAAACCAGCCCTTAGTGATCTTTGGTGAGGCATGGTAGTGCTCTAGTTTTTTATTTTTATTTATTTTTATTTTTAACGTTGGTAATGCCCTAGTTGGAATTGTGGTTGTTTGATGCGATTGTGCTGATGGTGAGGTGGAGTATGGTAGTAGTGGGTTGCAGAAGTGCTGGAAAAATAATGATTTTTTTTGGTGACTTTAATGCAATATTAAAGTGGGTGTTAAACCTCAATTGAGGTAGATTAAAGTGAGTTTAGATTCTTTGTAATGTAATATTTACACTACAGAAAGAATGATAAAAAACCATTAAGGTTTGAATGAGAAATTGACTCATTAAGTTAGTCTCATGAAAGAGGTATTGAGATACATGTAACACCTTCCCATATTGATTGTAAAGGAGAACATTGATGGGTATTTAAAACCTATTTTTTGCATAAGGGTGTAAGCCCTTTGGAGCATCCAATTTTTTCGAAGGAAAGGAATTAGGGGTATTTACGTATAGGTCCTAATAAGTGGACTTATTGTCTAATAGGTCCTATGAGAAGTTTTAGTGACGTATGTAAAAATCAAGATAAAAAAAAGTCATTAATTATCAATTTTTAGTGACGTATGTAAAAAATTGTCACAAAAAAAATTATTTTTAGCGATAATTTTACCAAGATTTATTTTCAATAGGACTTGATGGGAATTAAGTCTAACTATTAGGACCTATTGGTAGTTTACCCAAGGAATTATAGATGTTTCAAGGATGGACTTGAGGTAAGACTATGGTCCAAGTTGGTTATACAAAAATTGCCACGCACGCTGCTCAGACCGGACCGGGCCCGGGTCCGAGGTTCGTGGATCTTGGGCTTGGGCTGGGGCTTGGGCTTGGCTGACCCACCCAGCCATCTTAATCTTTTTGGGCCCACTACTATAAAAACAGATAAAGATCACACTTTTTTTGTGTGATGTATGTTATTTAATCACACATTTTAAGTTTTATTCAAGGGTGATCTTTGGGAGTGTGTAGACGTCCTGTGCACTTTACTTGTCAAAACCGGCTTCGCGTAGCGTATAAGTCCTTTTTCAAAGTCTTCCTGCATATCATTTGTATCCTACCCCTGAACTACGCTGGTTTGATTCCCTGTAAAGGGATACGTAGGCAGCCTGCGGGCACAACCATTTACTTATCGTTGTTTTGTTGTCTGTCCAAGTCTTCGGCCTTGTCAAAAATGGGTCGTCTCTGGGCTTTGACATTCACTCCCGTCATTGTTATGACTTTCGAGTTCTGTCAAAGAGGGGCAACTGTAGACACCCCATTTTTACCGCCCCCGAGACTTGGGCGTTACTGATGGTTTACTTGTTGGAGAAAGGTTGCAGGGCACAGATTCAATTTCTTCAGCAAGAGAGAGGCAAATCTCAACGTCACACCCCGTTTTGGACCACAATTATTTTGGATGGTTTTTAGACCTTAAAACCCTCTCTTTCAAAACATTTTTGAAATAAAATTCCCACGATGTTCCGACGCTCGCATTTGTAAATGTTGCGCTTTTCGGTAAACCGAGCAAGGACAAAGGGGAGATGAATGAAAGAGAGATGAAATCTTTGAAAAATCTTTCAAAACACCTTACTTAGGGGTTTGAAGTTGAAGAAAAGAGGAGAAGAGGGGAGAAAACTAGTTTGGGAGTGGTTCAGCATGAATCCGGGAAGGAGAAAAGTCTGCGCGGCTTACCGAAACGGGCGTAACTCTTTGCACAAGAGGAATTAAAATATGAGGCCACCACCATTGAAAGCTTACTTCCGGGGCTTCATTTTGCACTCAAGAATCTCCTAAGTCCAGATTTGAGGGGAGGAGATATGGTTGGTTGAAGCCCGGTTGGACTGAATCTGCGCGGCTTTACGGAAACTGGCATAACTTTTTCAACAGGAGGAATTTTAATGCAAGGTTTGCGCCATTGGAAAGCTAACTTCCGGGGCTTCAATCTGGACTTCCACCGGCACTTTGTGACCTTACCGGCTGCCGACCGGCACAAAAGACTGCCGACCGGCACAAAAGACTGCCGGCCGGCCAAAAGTGTCCAGAACTCAGCTTTTTGACAGATATTTATCAATACACTGTGGCAGATATTTTCAAGTGGGATATTTCGACCAAAAGCCTTATTTTGATAATATAGAGCCTTATATCATATATGGCTTAGGGTTAGAACTTCCTAAGCAAGTTTTGGAGCTTCTCACTCTAAAACATCCCTCTCTCTCTACACTTCCAAGTTCAAAACCTCTCAAATCCTTGGCCATTTCTTGATCATCATCAAGCACCACCATCACCACTCCATTTCCAGCAGAAGGAGAGGTTCTTAAGGGCTTGGAAGCAACATTCCTCAAGCCAAGAAGCAAAGAAAGAGAGGTCTTCAAGGGTAAGTCTCACTTTCCCTCTTTTGTAGCCCATTTTTGCTTCATTTCTTAAGCCTACTTCTCACTGTTTTGGGCTCCGACCTTAACTGAAACTAGGTCTATTTTGAGCTATTCTTCATGTTTGTTCAAGGGCTCAACCCTGTTTGAGCCCTCCATCTTGCACTTGCTTCAATATCATCTTGTATGTCATTATTTTGCATTGAATATTCGGCCTATGAGTGATCTGTTTTCGAGCATAATTAAACTGTGAGTGGCCTATTTTGAGCCCCTCTTCAACATTGAAGAAGGGCTCAACCCTGTTTGGCCTCTCCATCATGCACTTGCTTCAAATTCCTCCATTTACCGTAAATTTGCATGATTTGTTTGCCTAATGTATTGTTTTGGAGCATGTCATGAACTGTGAGTAAGCTTATTTTGTGTCCTCTACAACATTGTAGAAGGGATCAACCTTTTTGGGGGTCTCCATGTTATACTTGTCATTATATCCCTCTTGGACCCCCATTTTTGCATGCTTGTTTAAGCTCATCTAGCTTCTGTTTTCGGCCATCATCAGAACTAGAAAGAGTCTTATTTTGATCTTCTTGACATATTTCATAAAGGGTCTTTGCTGGTTTGATGAATGTTTGGGGTACCTCATGTTATAGCCCTATGTATCCTCAATCTTGCATGGCATTTTTAGCATGGTTTCATACTGAGTTGGGGGATGTCATCTACTGAAAATGTTCATATTTTTAGTCCCTCATCAGTGTTGTAGAAGGGTACTTTTCAGTTTGAGCACCGCATGCATCACTTGTTTCAATACCCCTCTCTTGGTCCGTATTTTTGATGCTATTGTTGCCCTATCTTTGCTTGCACTTTGGCCTTGTTCTAGACTGAAAAATGCTATTTTTGGGGCTGCCTTGCTACTGTTTTGCATTTCATGTACCAATTACGCATGTTTAGTATGCTGTAGGCCATTTCGGGTGCTTAATATCGCATTTCGGGACCATCCCGTGCATTTGGTGTCATTTCCCCGCCTTTCGGGACTGTTTTGCATCATTTGTGAGTGCTGGAAATTCATTTGCATGCTTGCATATCATTTTCCATGCCATTTCATCCTTAGGCCATTGCCTCGGTTTGCGTGCCCGTGTGCACGCATTTCGAGGCACTTCAGTTTTATCCGACGGCCTCTTATGTGAGTGTGGCTGAGGCTCTCTCATGTTGGTATAAGTCCATTCTGAATTCTGTATGCCATTTTAATCTCATTGCATTGCGTATGTCATCGCCTCGGTTTGCGCGCCTGTGTGCACGCATTTCGAGGCACTTTATTTTCATCCGACGGCCTCTTATGTGAGTGTGGTTGAGGCTCACTCATGTTAGTGTAAGTCCATTTTGCATTTTGCATATCATTTTAGCTTCATTGCATTCCGTATGCCATTTTCTCGGTTTGCGTGCCCGTGGGCACGCATTTCGAGACATCTCATTTTAGTCTCATTTTTGTCATATTTCATGCCATTTCATGCCTTGGGATCATCGCCTCGGTTTGCGTGCCCGCGTGCACGCATTTCGAGGCATCTCATTTTCATAGCATTGTGCATGCTAGGATTGTATTTTAGTTGCATTCATGCATATCATGCATATTGCATCGTGTTGGGATAGGAGTTAGCCCGGGCACGGGAAACGAGGTACGTTCCGTACTCCGAGTGACGGAACGGGTCTCAATTCCCAAGTCACCGACACTCCGGATTATCCATGATGGAGTTAGGTTTTGTTGTAGCATTCATCTGCATTCATCCCATATTGAGTTGTGCAATCCGACTCCTCGGCCATCATGCATCGATATGCTATTGGTGGCACAGGATCGAGGCATGCATATATTTGTGAAATACATTGCTATGCCCCTTTCCTGCTCTCTGTCGCAGTAAAATGAGGAATCAGCAACTTTTCGGAGTCTGGCGCGCATTTCGAGAAACATTGCAAACAGAGGCTAAATTGGGCATCCCAGTGGATTTCCGAAAAGGCAGCCCAGCATACATCATTCAGGGAAGTGAGGCACCCCTGGCTTGCATGCCAGTTTACAGTTTTTCTTAGTTAATTTGTTAATTAATTAGGAATTTGTATATTATTCGGACTGTATATTTCGGACTGTATTATTCTTTCATTTCGGACTGTATTATTTATTTGGTCCCCCGAGTGAGGGCATAATTGTAATAAGTGTGTGTGAGTGGGTGTATGTCTTCCAATCCCCATTTCTTTCTTCCCTTTTATTTACCTGCTTATGATGGTAGATTAGGGCACGTCTATTTTAGCATACCTATGCAATGCATGCGTGCATCCATCATTTGTTTTACATGCACCGGGCTCGGTACATCATACAAACCGCATTGTATTTTCAATTTCCAAATTGAATACGTGTATCGAGTTGTAGCATTTCACATGCCATTTTAGGGTTAGCCGAGCCTATCCTAATCACATCCTGCATCGATGCATTAGTCACTCTAACATGAACTAGGCATGCATGTTTGCTAACTAGTTTATTGTTTTGGCACGGAGTACGATGTAAGTATTTATGCTTAGCATATCGCATGCGTGTGAATGTTACCATGACAGATGATTACCATGAGGCTAGCTGCTTATGTGATATAACTGCTTGAATGCCTGTGGGTGGAGGTTGGATTGCTTGAGTTGGAAAAACTCTTGAAATCCGTGTTTTAGCCTACTTGCGAGTAGCAAATTCCAAAGCGCTTTTCAAAACAAACGGATATGCAATGCTTGTTTCCAAATTAGGCAATCTAGTCTATACTTGTTTGCTGTGCGCATAACATAGTAATTCTAGGCTAATAATCGGAATAAGAACGCATAATGTTTTCAAAATCGGATATCACGGTTAGTAGAGGCCGGTCTTCGGACCGGGCGAAAGGGGGTGCTCATAGCTGACCTTCCCCGATCGTACCCAAGCTCCGAGCCAAGACATTTGGTGATGACGGACAGTGGCCTTCGGCACCGAGTCAGGGTTTCCTAAATTTCCCATTTTAAAAAATATTTAGGTGGCGACTCTGTAATCTGGCAAAGCAGTCCATGTTTGGCACTACTTTTCAAAAATCTGTTTTTCTTCAAAACGATTTGCCAGAGTTGGACTCTTTGGTTCAGATTAAGAACCGTGACAATTTGAGTCCGAACTGTAGTGAACCCAATATGAACGGAACGGGACTTAACCCTCCCGGGGCGTTCGG
>JAPPVO010000013.1:58513680-58534078 GCA_030407325.1 Camellia japonica | reverse complement strand
AGACTTACTTGACCAAGGGTTCATCCTACCTAGTACTTCACTATGGGGTGCACCGGTGTTATTTGTGAAAAAGAAAGACGGAACCTTGCGCTTGTGTATTGACTATCGAGAGCTAAACAAGGTGATAATAAAGAATAAATATCCCTTACCTCGTATTGATGATTTGTTTGACTAGTTGTAGAGATCACAAGTGTTTTCCAAATTGATTTGAGATCCGGGTATCACCAGCTGAAAGTGAAAGCAGAAGATGTTGAGAAAACTGCATTTCGGGCAAGGTATGGCCATTATGAATTTCTTGTTATGCCATTTGGGGTGACTAATGCTCCTGCAGCATTTATGGACCTAATGAACCGAATATTTAAGACCTACCTTGATGAATTTGTTGTAGTTTTTATCGATGATTGTAGACGCGCCCCGGTGGGGGCCTCACCCTATAGTTCGGACTCAATTGTCACGGTTCTAAATCTGAACCAAAGAGTCCAAATCCGGAAAATCGTTTTGGAAAACAGATTTTTGTAAAGAAGTTCCAAACATGAACTGCTTTGCCAGATACAGAGTCGCCACCTAAATATTTTATTTTGGGGAATTTAGGAAACCCTGACTCGTTTCCCAAAGGCCACGTGTCCGTCATCACCAAAGTTACCTCGGCTCGGGAATTTGGGTACGATTAGGAAAGGTTAGCTATGAGCACCCCCGCTCGCCCGATCAAAGATCGGCCTCTACTAACCATGATATCTTGTTTTGAAAACATTATGCGTTCTTATTCCGGTTATTAGCCTAGATTTACTACGTGATGCGCACAACAAACAAGTATAGACTAAGTCGCCTAAATTGGAACAAAACATTTCATGTTTGTTTGTTTGAAAATGGTTTGATGGTGCTACCAACAAGTAGGCTAAGACATGAATTTTGCCACCCTTAAGTGGGTTTAGAAAATATGGTTTTGCCGCTCTCAAGTGGGCTTAAAACTCGCATTCAATGCATTGTTCCAATTTAAGTAACCCAACCTTCACCCACAGGCATTCAGGCAGTTATATCACATAAGCACATAGCCTCATGGTAAGCATGCTATCATGGCAACACTCACACTGATGCAAGGATGCTAAAACATAAATGCTTACCGAGTACTCCAAGCCAAAACAGAAACTAGTTAGTAATCATATGCATGATCCTAGTTCATGTTAAGATGGCTAATGCAACACATGCAAGATGCAACTATGATAGGCTCGGCTATTCTAAGATGGCATATGATGATGCTACAACTAACACGTATTCAACTTGGAATTGAAATACAATGCAGTTAGTATGATGCGCCGAGCCCGGTGCATGCAAGACAAATGTATGGATGCACGCATGCATTGCATAAGGTATGTTAAGTTAAATATGCTCTAATACTAACCATTGAAAGTAGGTAATTAAAATGGAGAAAGAAGTGGGGGTTGGAAGACATACACACACTCACACACACTTATTACACAATTGCCTTCGCTCGGAGGGTCCGAATAAATATTACACAACCAAATGAATACTGCTAAATTAATTATTACAGAACTTCTAATTAATTAACAAATTAAATGTAGAAAGAAGGTGGCCGCAGCCCTATCTCGGAATGCTAGGATGATGCATGCTCGACTCGCCCCGCTTGGAAATCCGTCGCCATGCACAAGCTACCTCTGTTTACCCTGCTCTGCTCCTCTGGAAATTGCACAAGTCCCAGGGAACACTCTCTGAACACTGTGGGACACCACTGGCTAAAAGGGAACACCACCGGCCATAGGTAATGGTCATCGACCAAATATTGATCTCTCGGCCATCCATGTTTGGTCGGTCGGCACTGGAAATGGTCGGTCGACCAAAGCTTCCTGCAAAAACCTGTTTTGACAGCAGCAGAGGGCAAACATGGCATGGCAATGCATTTTCAAAGCAATGTATGCACAACCACCCTCCCTATCATGTTTAAGACTCAAGGGAGTATGGCTCTCGACCCTCGGGCCACCAATCACGTATTTCAATGCATGATGGCCAAAGGAGCTAAGTTGTGCATTTCAATATGGAATGAGACGCACAAAACAAATAATGGGCCCCAACCTCTATCATAATCAATTCAAGAGGCAAGAGATGCATGCTATGATATGCAACCTAAACATGCAAGCTAAGCATGCAACATGAGCATGTGAACATACAATATGCAATAGGCATACAACCTAAACATGTGGACGTGTATAGCATGCAACAACATGCACAATGAAACAAACATGAAACAACATGGTGAGATGGACTTACACTAACATGGGTAGCTCTCAAGCATGCCAAAATCAATGGCCATAATGATGCAACAAAGGCATGAAAACACACACACAAGCATGCATGCACAAGGGCCTAAACATGGAGCATAAACCATCAACTCTTCAAAGCATGACAAGTGGTTCTAAACCACTGAAATGATGCAAGGATAGCATGCTAGAGGGTCCTATACTTAAGGCCTACAAGGGGGATTACATGGTAGCTATACAAAGAAAAGCATGGATGACCCAAATAACCAAAAACAGTCCTCAAGCACATCAAAACAAGCATAAAAGCTTCACAAAGCCAAGCCAAAATCATGCTAGAACAAGGGTCAAAGCCTAAAGCATGTTAAGGCAAATTCATGGCATTACAAGACAAGTATGCAAGGCATGCATGGTGTGTCTAAACCAAGTAAAAACAGTGCTATATCATGGCAAAATAAGCACAAATAACACTTAAGACATGGCCAACATGAACTTAAAAATGGTGCTCACACATGAGGCTAAAATGGCACTTTTTGAAGACAACAAGGAGAGGGGATGGCCCTCTCCTTCTTAGGACCTTAAACCACCATCCTCACCACTGAAATCCCTCAAGATTTCAGTGGTGAGGAGGCCCAAACAAGGTGGTCCCGGAGCTCACCAAAAATAGCACAAAATGGGGCCAAACAAGGCCTAAGAGGGGGTAAACAACCCCAAACACAAAAGTGATATTAAACAAACTTCAAAAGGAGCTGAAAATAAGAATTTTTCAGTTTATGACAAAGCCCAAATATGCTTGCAAGTAAGGCTAAAAGTGTGTGCAAAAACGGGGAATAAAGAGGGAAAAAGGGTTACCTTTGAAGACCAGCAAGAACCAGTAGCTTTTAGACCCAAAAATGCAACCCTCAACCTCTTAAAACAAGCTCCAAGAACCTCCAAGTGATGATGGAAGTGTGTGGCTATGAAGTGGTGTGCAATAGGCCAAGAACAAGACCCTTTTGAACCCTCTAACACACCCAAATGTAGAGAGAGAGGGAGATATATAGAGAGAGTGATATATATATCTTATATATCAGATTTTTCAACCCTTGAAATGGAAGGAGAGGCTCTCCTTATATAGGCCAAGGCAAGGTGCCAAGCTTCTAAGAGAAGCTAACATAAAAAGGGTCAAGGGGGTCAAGCTTATCAAGGAAGCTAACCCAAAGGTCTAAGAAGCTTGGAGCAAAAGGGTCAAGCTTCTCCAAGAAGCTAAGAAAGGTTCAAGCTTCTTGAAGAAGCTAGAGCAAAGGGTTCATGCTTCTTGGAGAAGCTAAACCAAGGCTGCAAAAGGTTCAAGCTTCTTGGAGAAGCTAAACCAAGGGTTCAAAAGGTTCAAGCTTCCTCAAGAAGCTAAACCAAGGGTTCAAAAGGTTCAAGCTTCCTCAAGAAGCTAAACCAAGGGTTCAAAAGGTTCAAGCTTCTTGGAGAAGCTAAACCAAGGGCTCAAAAGGTTCAAGCTTCCTCAAGAAGCTAAAATAGGGGGTTCAAAAGGTTCAAACCCCCTCAAGAAAAGGTCTCGGCCAGAAAAGGTGGCTAATCGGCCAACAAAGTTGGCCGACCGACCACAAAATGTGCCGACCGACCATCAATAGTGCCGACCGGCCATCACCAGTGGCCGGTGGCAAGGAAACAAGGCCGGTGGCCTCAAGCCATGGCCGGTGAGGTGTGGGGATGGCCTACAAGCTATTTCCCACCCTCAAAAGCAAGACAACAAGTGTTTAATGCAAAACCAAACACAAAACAAACAAGTCGAAAGGTCTTGAGGCAAGGCGCGTAGCCGAAACCTCTAAGAACTCAAGACGAACATGAACATGGATGATCATTGAGTGTTCAAACGATGACGTCCAAGTCTTAAGGACAGTAAAAAATGGGGTGTCTACAGTTGCCCCTCTTTGACAGAACTCGAAAGTCATAAAAATGACGGGAGTGAATGTCAAAGCCCAGAGACGACCCATTTTTGACAAGGCCGAAGACTTAGACAAAGCATACAAGCTACAGATAAAGATATGCGCCCGAAGGCAGGGGCAAAATGCAAGGCGATGCACAAAGCCGAGCATAACTTATGATCATGCAAGGAACATAGGGACGTATCCTGGTGTTTCGGAAAGATATAACCATTGGAACGTATTCCAAATGCTCTTAACCAAAGAGGGAGAAACATAGGGACATATCCCGGTGTTTCAGAGTGGTTCAAGCATTGGAACGTATTCCAAATGCTCTTAACCAAAGAGGGAGAAACATAGGGACGTATCCAGGTGTTTCGGAATGGTTCAAGCATTGGAATGTATTCCAAATGCTCACAACCAAAGAGGGAGAAATAAAGGGACGTATCCCGGTGTTTCGGAAAGGTATAAGCATTGGAACGTATTCCAAATGCTCTTAACCAAGGAGGGAGAAGCATAGGGACGTACCCCGATGTTTCGGAAAGAAAGAGAAACATAGGGACGTATCCCGGTGTTTCGGAAAGAGAGAGAAACATAGGGACGTATCCCGGTGTTTCGGAATGAAGGAGAAACATAGGGACGTATCCCGGTGTTTCGGAAAGAGAGAGAAACATAGGGACATATCCCGGTGTTTCAGAAAGGGAGAAGAAACATAGTGTAGACACCCCATTTTTAACCGACCTTAAGACTCAGACGTCACCGATTGAGCGCTCGGTGATTGTAACAACGCCCGCGTGGGACCTCGCTACAGCTCGGACTCCCCTTTTGTGTTGCGGCTCTAAATCTTGAACCAAAGAGTCCAACTCTGGCAAATCGTTTTGAAGAAAAACAGATTTTTGAAAAGTAGTGCCAAACATGGACTGCGTTGCCAGATTACAGAGTCGCCACCTAAATATTTTTTAATGGGGGAATTTAGGAAACCCTGACTCGATGCCGAAGGCCACGTGTCCGTCATCACCAAATGTCTTGGCTCGGGAGCTTGGGTACGATCGGGGAAGGTCAGCTATGAGCACCCCCTTTCGCCCGGTTCGAAGACCGGCCTCTACTAACCGTGATATCCGATTTTGAAAACATTACATGCTCTTATTCCGGTTATTAGCCTAGAATTACTATGTTATGCGCGCAGCAAACAAGTATAGACTAGATTGCCTAATTTGGGAATAAACATTGCATATCCGTTCGTTTTGAAAGCGTTTCGGGTTTTGCTACTCGCAAGTAGGCTAAAACACGGATTTCAACGAGTTTTCCAACTCAAGCAACCCAACCTCCACCCACAGGCATTCAAACAGTTTATCTAATATAAGCATTTAGCTGCATGGTAAGCATACTGTCATGGCAACATTCACACGCATGCGATATGCTAAAGCGTAAATACTTACATCGTACTCCGTGCCAAAACAATAAACCAGTTAGCAGACATGCATGTCCCTAGGTCATGTTAAGTGGCTAATGCAACACAGGCAAGAATGCAATTTAGAGTAGGCTCGGCTAACCCTAAAATGGCACATGAAATGCTACAACTATCACGTATTCAATTTGGAATTGAAAGTACGATGCAGTTTGTATGATGTACTGAGCCCGATGCATGTCAACAAATGCATGGATGCACGCATGCATTGCATAAGGTATGCTAAAATAGACGTGCCCTAATCTACCATCATAAGCAGGTAAATGAAAGGGAAGAAAGAAGTGGGGGTTGGAAGACATACACACACCCACGCACACTTATTACAGATTTGCCCTCGCTCGGAGGGACCGAAAGAATAATACAACTAATTAACTACGCAAGCTAATTAAATTACAAACCCATTAAATTAATTAAGCAGATTAATTAATCTAATTAGATTAATTAAAGCAGTAAACCCCTCGGGGAGAGGGCCGGATGCGGCGCGTGTTCGGGACTTGCTCGGAATCGCGCTACCATGCAAAGTCTGCCTCTGTTTTCCCTGCTTTCCTCCTCTGAAGACTGCCAAAGTCTCAGGATTGCTCCCTTGAATCATGGGATCACCACCGGCTGAGGGGAAACACCACCGGCTAAGCATGTGGCCACCGGCGCTGAATTCATCCATCGGCCATCAATAGACTGCTGGTCGGCACTAAATACTGCCGGCCGGCACTGAATGTCTGCAGAACCTGCAACTCACAGCAGCAGAGGGCAACAACTTGCATGGCAATGCAATTCAAGCAATTTATGCACCAAACATACTCCTTATCATGTTAATGACTCAAAGGAGCATGTGCCTCGATTCTCGGGCCACCAATCACGCATTTCCATGCATGATGGCCCAAGGATCCAAGTATGCAACTTTAATTTCAAATGCATGCAAAACAAACAAACATAAAAGGGCGCCAAACCTCTATCATGCTCATCTCAAGAGGCCAAGCATGTGCATTGATGTAATGCAATCCTAAACATGTTAGCTAGCATGCAATATGGACAATGTAATGTAAGGATGTTAATATGCAAACCCAAACAATGGGGTGGACTTAAACACGACTTAGGCAACTCTAAATAGGCCTAAAATCAGTGGCCAATGATGCCCAAAAAGAAAGTCTACACACACACACACATGCATATGTTAAGACTTAACACTTAGGCACTAAGCAAGCAACCTTCAAGCACACTTGGAAGGGGATATCATGGACACTTGGCATACATCATAAACTCTGAAAATCATGTAAAACATGGTGCCAAACAAGCAACAAAGCGAACTAATCATGCTATAATGGCCCAAGCATTCAAGGTTCGCCAAAGAGGTAATGGACTACACTTAACACAACCATTCATGGCATGCATTAGGCGACCAAAACAGGGTTTTAACACATAAAACTAAGTCCAAAAGACCACATAGATGGCCTCTAAGTGGCTTAAATTTAAAGGCATGCATAATGGTCAAAACATGGAGCATACAACACATGCTTTCAAGGCTTCAAAGAAGCATGCAAGGCAATCAAACAAGCATGTCTAAGGGACTGAAATAGCATGTAGGGTGGTCCCAAACCATCAAAATAATGCAAGCAACGCATGCTACACATTCACATACTTGAGGCCAACAAGCCAAAATACAAAGGAGCTATACTAAGCAAGTGATGGTCGACCAAAACAACCAAAAATAGAGCTTAATCATGGCAAAACAAACACAAAAGCTTCACAAAGCTAGGCCTAAATCATGCTTGAACAAGGGCTTACATCCTAAAGCATATTAAGGCATCAAGGTGGCATTACATGGCATGTATGCAAAACATGCAAGGAGTACTAAAACCAACTTAACACAAAGTTATAACATGGCAATATAAGCATAAAATACAGCCATGGCATGCTCAACACACACTTGAACATAAGGCTCCCTAAGAGGCCAAAACTTGCCCTTTTCAAGGACATCAAGGAGATGGGGTGGCCCTCCCCTTCTTGGGACTTCAAAGCATCATCTTCACCACTGAAATCCCTCAAGATTTCAGTGGTGAAGAGACCTCAACACCAAAATCCCGGAGCTCTCACAAAATAGCACAAAATAAGGTCTTTTCAAGGCCTAAGGGTGGTCAAACCCTCCCAAAGCACAAAACACTCTTAACCAACAATAAAGAGGACCAAAAACAGAACTTTTATGTGTTGATCACCAAGCACAAAAACAATTCTAAGCTATTGAAAAATGGAGTGCAAAAATGGGGTAAAAAGGGGTAGTTTCTTACCCTTGAAGACCACCTTCACAAAGGTTGATGTTGTTGCTTCCTTGAGCTCAAATCCAACCAAAAACTTCAAGAACCAGCCCCTAGAACCTCAGTAACCAAAGGAAGGTGAAACACTAGGTGTTGATGAACAATAGTAAGTCACAAACACCTAGTGTACAAATAAGAGGAAAGAAGAGAGATGGGATAGATACAAAACTTCTAACCTAAAACCAGAGCTTCTTCTCTGTCTAAAATGTCTAAAAATCAAAACCTCTTCCAACCTTGAGCCAAGAGGAGGAAGGGTCCTCTTATAGGCAACTAAACTTACAAGTTAAGCTAACCAAGAGGCTCATCCCTCCATACACGTGTATGGAGGGGAAACAAATGCTATAAAGCTGTCTGAAAATATCTCCAAAAACAGCTGTAAAGTAGTCGGCAGGGCAAAATGGTCATTTTGCCAAAATTGACTGCCGACCGGCACAATATAGTGCCGATGGCAACACCAACCAGCCGGTGGCCTCTAGCCACTGCCGGTGGTGTGTGGGGATGCCTCACAAGGCATTCTCTGCCCCTCCAAGGCAAAGCACAAGTGTTTGGTGCAAAACCAGACACAAAACGGTCAAGTTCGGAGATCCTGAGGCAAGGCGCGTAGCCGAGAACTCCGGGAACTCCGGGAACTCCAAACGAACACGAACATGGATAATCACCGAGTGTTCAAACGGTGACGTCCAGGTCTTGAGGACGGTCAAAAATGGGGTGTCTACAGTTGCCCCTCTTTGACAGAACTCGAAATTCATAACAATGACGGGAGTGAATGTCAAAGCCCAGAGACGACCCATTTTTGACAAGGCCGAAGACTTGGACAAACAGCAAGGCGCAAATGGTTGAACTCGCAAGCTGCCTACGTATCCCTTTAGGAATCAAACCAGCGTAGTTTAGGCACAGGCATACAAGCCGCAGATAAGGTATGCGCCCGTAGGCAGGGGCAAGATGCAACTGACGATGCAAAAGACCGAGCATAACTTATGATCATGCAAAGAAAGCTGTAATGAAGCACACATGTGACAGTTATAAGCTAGCATGCACCAAACTACACTACAATGCAGAAAGGATATAAGAGAATTATGCAATTCTCAATACGTCTCACTCGGAGGATACAATACCTGTGCGGCTCGTCCGGTTGCACCGGCCTCAAATGAGCCGTACATACAATATCGTGCCTGAAAAGAAAGCAAACTTAACAGGTACAATATTGTTAGCAATATGCATGACAATGCGAAATGAATGCAAGATGATATGCAATATATACAAAATGATGTATAAATAATGCAAATGATAATGCAATGCAATTGAAATGATGCAAACTACATGCAAAGCAATTGCATCATGGTTCAATCGTGAGCGATTCGAAACCACACAAATGTCAAATAGGTTGATGGAAGTAACAAGTCCGTCTACCATAGAAAAGGTGCCGCAACCTCAAACCAACATACCAGCGTGGAGTAGGCGCGATACACATGCAGAACTATGAGTAATGTAGACGGACACAAGGACAAGTATTAGGTGGATTGACATAAGTGGGGTGACGACCCGCTGAGGAAAGAACAATGATCCTAATGCCGGATGCAACAATTACACTACAATGCAATATGCGATTATGGTGCGCGAGCCAAACCGTATCTCGCTTAGGAAAGGCATGCACACATACAAACCATGTCTAACACAGAAAAGGTGCCGCAACCTCAAACCAACATACCAGCATGGAGTAGGCGCGATGCACATGCAGAACTGTGCTTTGACGTGAAAAGTATGGATGCATACCAGACCAAGCTCAACAAGGAAATGTGCAAGCCATAAATGGAAGGGGATGCAGTGGATGCATGCAAAAGAAATGGATACAATGGATATGGCACGCAGGCCAAACCAAGTTTTGCCTAGGAAGAGCATGTACACGTACAAGCCATGTCTAGCACAGAAAAGGTGCCGCTACCCTCAAACCAACATACCAACGTGGAATAGGCGCGTACACATGCAGAACTGTGTTTTGACGTGAAAAGTATGAGCACATACCAGACCAAGCTTAACAAGGAAAGGCGCAAGCCATGGATGGAGGATGATGCAGTGGATGCATACAACTACAATGCAATGGAAATGGATATTTACAGAAAATGCATGACATATGCACTATACTACAATGATGATGCATGACATGTGCATGTTTTTTTTTTTTTTTTTTTTTTTTTTTTTGAAATGCATGACATATGCAATATTTAGAATGATGCATGACATGTGCATGTTTTTTTTTTTTTTTTTTTGAAATGCATGACATATGCAGTATTTAGAATGATGCATGACAATGCACTATGATGCAACGACTATGATTGCAGCTTTCCCTATCTTACCAACAGGACGATATACTAGGTTGGTTCAGTATCCAGAATCGAGGCGTAAACACTCCGCCTCAACCTATGGGGCTTCCATACAGATTTCAAGCCGAGGGTACACCCCCTGGGTATTTAAACCAGACTTTAGTCTCGGAAATCCCGAACCTTTGCGTTCTAGGCATAAGCCATTCAAACTCTAGTTTTCACCGTCCCAGTTGGTCTTCTAGGAACTCACCGCAAAAACAGGCTGGTGGCTTCACCAGACCACCGAAAGTCGTTCGGGCACGACAAACACCAAAGGAATTGCACCTTCAGAGGATTTAAGGTCTCCTAGACCGGGATGCAATGCATGACAATGCATGTTTTTGAAATGCGCGCCAACGCGCGGCTCTTGAGATGCATGCCAAATGCAATGAGGTGTGCACCTTAATGTACTGAAGGTCTTGCACCTCCCAAGGATTTAAGGTCTCCTAGACCGTGCGTGTTTAAGGTCTTGCCAGACCGGGGGGGGGCAATGCATGAATTGAGATGCGGTGCACCAGACAGCGCGATACGCAAGATCGCGTGATGGAATGCATGCCAAATGCAATGAGATGCGCAAAATAGCGCGGTGCGTTAGACAACGCGGGTGAAGGTTTTGCACCTCCCAAGGATTTAAGGTCTCCTAGACCGTGCGTGTTTAAGGTCCCGTCGGACCGGGGGGAGAACAATGAGGTGCGCAAAATAGCACGATAAAATGCAAAATGAGATGCAAGATGGGGCACGCATACCTCATGGATGCAAAATGCAAAATGTAATGCAAATGAAATGCAAAGTGAGGCACGCATACCTCAAGATGTAATGCAAATGAAATGCAGATGAAATGCAAAGTGAGGCACGCATACCTCAAGATGCAATGCAAAATGCAATGCAAATGAAATGCAAAGTGAGGCACGCATACCTCGAGATGCAATGCAAAATGGACATGAGGCACGCATACCTCATTAGACAGAAGATGAAATGCAAAACGAAGCACGCGTACCTCGAGATGCAATGCAATGCAAAATGAAAAATGAGGCACGCGTACCTCATTGGATGGAAAATGAAATGCAAAATGATAAATGAGGCACACGTACCTCATTGGATGGAAAATGAAATGCAAAACGAGGCACGCGTACCTTGAGATGCAATGAAATGCAAATGAGAGTGCAAAGCGAGGCATACGTACCTCGAGATGCAATGAAATGTAAAATGAGATGCAAAGTGAGGCACACGTACCTCGAGATGCAATGAAATGCAAAATGAGATGCAAAGCGAGGCACACGTACCTCGAGATGCAATGAAATGCAAAATGAGATGCAAAGCGAGGCACACGTACCTCGTTGGATGCAATGAAATGTAAAATGAGATGCAAAGCGAGGCACACGTACCTCGTTGGATGGAATGAAATGTAAATGAGAGTGTGAAGCGAAGCACACGTACCTCGAGATGCAATGAAATGCAAAATGAGATGCAAAGCGAGGCACACGTACCTCGTTGGATGCAATGAAATGTAAAATGAGATGCAAAGCGAGGCACACGTACCTCGTTGGATGGAAAATGAAATGCAAAACGAGGCACGCGTACCTCGAGATGCAATGAAATGCAAATGAGAGTGTGACACGCATGCCACATGTAAATGTAAAACGGTGCAAGTCGCAAGGGACGTGCAAGACGGCGCGATGCGACGCACCGGACAATGTGATGGATGTGTGCAACGCACACGGGGCAACTTTTGAATCTTGTAAAAGACAAAAGGATACAAAAGGATACAATCCTTGCTTGAATCTGAGTGCCACGCACAGAAGACACGGTCCGAGGTCAAAACCGAGGCCGGTTGAGCTTCGGAGATGCACTCTCTTGCATTTTCTTGGGCTATGAAGACCAGAAACCACTCATATTGCCTAAACAAGACTGTGGGAACACCACCGGCTGGACTAGGTGGCCACCGGCTGGCCACCGGCTGAAGAAAATTTCCACCGGCACAATATTGTGCCGACCGGCACAAAATAGTGCCGACCGGCCAAAAGTTGCTGATCGGGGGCAGTTTCGACTTTTCGACTTGGGTCTTTTAAAATAGGGTTTCTAAACCCTATTTTCTTACCTCTCCACCGCCGAAAATACTCTCTCCCTCTCTCTAGAGCCTTTCCTCCCCTCTTTTCCTTGTTTTCTTCGCGTTCCAAGCCCGTTTCGTCGTCGGATTCGCGATTTTCTTCGCGTTTCAGACATTTTCCACCGATTGAAATTCCGTTTCGGAGCATCCTTTGCTATTTCCACTTTTTCAGGACTTGTTCCCCTCGACTTCCTCTTCATTTCCGTGCCTTTCCACCTTCTGACCTTTCCGGCCATTTTTGGCCCGCTCGGGGTTGACTTTTTCGGTTGACTTTTCACATTCCGGCTTTTCCGGCCATTTTCTCACTACCATTGCCATGGCTGACGATGTTCCACACGTCAGGACTCCCCCGGATCACGAGATGGATCCCGGGGTCGAGCTTCTCCCGTTGAGCGAGCGCCTATTCGACCCGGCGACCTACCGGCCGGCGATCCATGTTCTACCACCTGACGGACTGCGCCAGTTTCGCAGCTTCGACATGGCATTGGACCCGGAGCTCCTCCTACGCGAGCCGACCTCTCACCTATCCTTCGGCGCTTCCGAGGTAACACTCTTCTCTGTTTTATCTTCTGCAATGTAGAACTGTTAACTGTCAAAGTTGTCCTTGTTCTTTAACTGCTTGGTTCTGATATACTGTTCACTGTAGTCGATTGCAATCATGCTTACAATTGATATCTGTTTAAGACGGACACATGCACACACACTGCACTAGCCTCAATTACCCAAACACACGGCACACATCGCATTCCACTGCAAACACCGACGCCCGACAACTGTTTGAATCTGAAAATATTGCACGCATGCTACATTTGCACCGAGCCACTCAAACACACTGACGCATCACATGTTGTAGTTCACTATAAACACACTGGCACCCGATATCTGCTTAAATCCGAAAAACTTGCACGCATGCCACATTTGCACTGATTTTGACTGTCCCTACAAAACTGTACATTTCATACTGCTTTGCAATTTCTTGTTTGAAAACAGGGAGATTCCCATACCATCTGCGGGTATGGGAATGTCGTCGCTCGTACGTGGTATGATGAGCTTCCCGACGCGGTTCGCCACATTGTCGACCAGGCTGGCTTTAGCGCGTTCTGCAGGGGACTCTCCCAGCTCACGGCGTGCAGACCTCTTCTGGCCGCTCTGGCAGAGAGGTGGTAGGACACCACCGATTCATTTCATCTTTCTGCAGCTGGGGACATGACGATGACCCCTTACGATTTCTCGGTGCTCACCAGCATCGGGGTAGGGGGTGATCCGATCCCTTTCGACATCGATATGGATGAGTGGACCGCCGCTCAGGTCTACCTCCTTGGCGCGGCACCACCTCTTGCGCGCCCCGGCTACGTTAGGTATTCTTGGTTCGAGGTGCAGTTCAGGGTCCAGCCCCTCTTCGTTGGCGCAGCTCCGATGACCCAGGAGGCCGCAGAGAGGTATGCACGCGGCTTCCTCATGTTCCTCTTTGGGACGACCCTCTTCGCCGACCGGGCGAATACAGTGCCTCTCTGCCTTCTCAGCACACTGGTGGACGTCCGGCACATACTTCGCTATGACTGGGGGGGCGCCGCTCTGGCCACCCTTTACGGATATATGAGCTCAGCCTCCCGCGGCAGCGGACAGTTGCTCGGGGGCTACTGGCGCGCTTGGGAGGTACATTTCCTTTTTCTGCCTTTCATTTCTGTTCTTTATTTTCTGTACTCTGCACACTGCACACACTGTAGTCTGCTTTACACTTGCTGTATACTGTACACACGGCACACACATACTCTGCTTTACACTGACTGTACACTGCCCACACTGTACACTCTGCATAATACACTGCACAGCACACGGCTCTGCCATTTCTGCTTTCTATTCTGTATTCTGCTTTATCTGATAAATGCACTGGTATTCATCTTGCAGTTGTGGGTTTACGCCTACTTTCCTAGGCTCGCTCATGTACCTGTGGCGGAGACCCCTCTGGTGGTCCCTTTCTCACGCCGTTTCGACGGGAGATGCACCCGGAGGCCACGGGAGACATTCAGTTTCTTCCGCCGCTACTTCGACACCATCACCCCTGCCGAGGTATGTTTTACTTGCAGTTCATTTAAGCTTTGCCTTTCCACTGTATATTTCACTAACAGTAGATAACAAACTGTATTGCATTTTCAGATCACCTGGCAGCCTTGGGCTCTACTGCCAGCCGTGGCGCGGGATCGGTTTGCCGGCGCCGTTGACACCTCACGTTTCCGGATTCTGCTCGAGGGCCCGGTCTGTCGAGCTTGGTACCTGGGCGAGCGCTTCTTGCGTCAGACCCTAGGCTTGCCTGAGCAGATAGTCCCGGTGCACCCTCCTGAGCACATGCGGGATACTGAGCGCTTTACTGCCGAGCAGATGGCGGACTACACCATCGGATAGGAGGCAGACGGCTTCAGAGGCGAGGGCGACTACTCGAAGTACGTCCGGACTTTCCTGATGCGTCCTCTGAGCGGCGGTCGCCGAGCTGAGCGAGAAAGGGTGGCGGCGCCAGCGGCCGGAGTAGGAGCTGGAGGATCGAAGAGAGCTCGAGTCCGTGGTAGGGGCGGAGTGCAGAGGGGACGAGGGACCGGTTGGCCTGCTCTGCCCACTTCATTGACTTTCAGAGGGCGGGGTGGGGCGACCTACCAGATCCCCTTCGCTCCTCCACCAGCTGACCACGAGTTTGTCGGTGTCCCCGACTTGCCTCCGGTATGTATTACTGCATTCTTCATCTTGCACTATTATTTCATTTCAGTTTATTTGATATTCCACAGAATATTGATGCATCTGACACTTTTGCAGGCATCTTCTGAGTACACCCGGCAGTCATTGGAGATGAATGCCTCCATGATGGGGATGCTGCAGCGGACATTCGACCTCTTAGCCCTCTACAGCATTCCGGTATGTCGTTTCTGACCACGGCCTCAAACCATACATAAACTGCTTTACATAGTCTGATGCATAACACAATATCTGATAAACTGCTCACGGCATCTGATACACTGTACTCATACACTGTATTTTGCACTGATTCACTGCTCACGGCATTCACATACATTGTACTCATATACTGCATTCTGCATTGATTCACTGCTCACGGCATTCACATACACTGTAATCATACACTGCATTCTGCATTGATTCATTGCTCACGGCATTCACATACACTGTACTCATACACTGCATTCCGCATTGATTCACTGCTCACGGCATTCACATACACTGTACTCATACACTGCATTCCGTACTGATTCACTGTTCCATATATACTGATGCATTTGTCTTTCATGTTTTTTTTTTAGCCTCCCTTCCAGATACCCCCGGTGGGTGGCGCTCCAGCTGGACCTCCCATTTCTACTCGGGATGGCAGAGCCTATCCCCGCACCAGAGGGGGGCAGACTCATGTCGGGAGCAGCTCGCAGGCTCCGGTTCCGGATGATGAGTCTGAGGCAGAGACAGAGGCAGAGGAGACTGATGACGGCTCGGACTCGAGCTCAGACGGTGATGCCCCTAGTGGTGCCCCTGTTGATGACGCTCCTGGACCTTCGGCCAGGAAGAGGACCAGGACAGATTGACGGCCCCGGAGGCATTTTTGACATTAGATACAGATTTTGCTGTTTTCTTTCTTTTTTACATTTTCCCCTTTTGTCAGTAGTTAGGGTATTTTGTACTGCCACAGGCAGATTTTGTTTCAAAATTTATGTACTTGAAAAGATGATATGAAATGAAACAAAATTTTTGTCTGAAGAAGTGTTTACATTTGTGTATATTTCATACCTTGCATTGCATTGCATCATATTACACCTCAAGTGTAAATGATATTGATCTGTTGTCTGAAAAGTGAATATTTGTAATTTGAGCAATTGCACTGTGATAATCGGATAACCAACCAACTAACAGCAAACAACTCATACAAGCCACTATCTGAACTAAATACAGCCCATACTCTACTAGGGATTGATCTGCATACAGCTCATAACACAGCTCTCGGTTCATTCTGCACACAGTAAACCCTGAACAAATAACCCAATCTGACAAGACGGATCACAAACTGACACGGTTGCAGTTGAAACACACTCGGATGTCCCAAATTTCCCTTTTCTTCTCTTGCTTTGCACGAATGTAGAGAATGGCACAACATTCAGAGCACAAACGATTAATCTTTGGGAAAGGGGTTTCACAACCGGGGTATCGAGCCCACCACAGAACACAGCGAGACAGACTCAAACAGAGAAACAAAAGGCACACGACCTGAACACAACGAGACACACTCGGAAAAGACTCAAAGCTAAAGCCGAAACCGACAAATCAAAGGACACGACACACGGACATGTTTACACGAGAAGAGACCTTGAATCTCGAGGAGCCAGTTCCTCCGGGTATTATTTCCCATCCTTTCTGATTTGTGATACTCACATCACTCGGCCCTCAGGCTCGGTTTTTCTCTCAAAACCCTTTTCTTACTTTTCTCTCAACTTACTCCTCTCTATTCTTTATTCTCTCATTTTTCATCCCTCCCCAGGGTGATTAATGGATGAATAGGAAGTCACAGGTTCACGCCCAAAATTGTTAGCTTACGGCTATTTCTTCTGACGAATGGAGCGCCTTTCCGGCGAGTATGCTGACGGAGGGAAAAACAGAAGGCCTGACTCAATTGTGCCCCTAGTTCGTTACTTTGACCATTTTTGTTTTCTTCCTAAAACAGTTTTGATCAAAATGGGAGTCAGATCAACACACTTATTCGATTTTTAGATTTGAAAATCATGCGAATCAGGCTGTGCGCACTGAAAATTCTCCTTTTGGGTCTAAACATGGTCCGATTTTGAAAAATGAAATAGTTTTCGAGAAAATAAGTCAACCTCAGTGAAAATTTCCAAAAACTATTTTTGCAAATAGTCAACGCTCGACGAGTGCGGGACTTACCCTCGAGATATGCAACCTCGGATCGCAGGCAATGGAAAATTGCCCCTGGCTTAAAGGGGAATAAGGCGACGGAAAGTTGCCCCTGGTTTGGACGGTAACTCAGGGCAACTTATGGCACTGTATGGCAACGGAAAGTTGCCCCTTGTTTGGATGATGCCGCGGCACATTGCAAGCCAGTCCTTGTTGACGACAACCGGACCCTCGGACGCGGAGGAGACGAAGACGGTTTGAATCAATATATGGACACAGTCACCTGGAAGGTGTTGGTGGTTTGTACTTCAAGAAGAAATTAATCACGTAGTTCCAGGTCGCTGTAACTGAGACATTGGATTCGGAGGAGGCACAGGTGATCAAAACCATGACATGGACTGAGACGCTATGGAAGCGTTGGGGGCTGGACTTCGAGATGAAGTTGCCTACGTATCCCAAACATGGGAATCAAGCCTTACGTAGTTCCGGTTAAGGTACACTCGGGTATTTTAACCTTCACTGTTTAGGCTCTAACTTTTGCCAAGGCGCCCAATGCGGATTTTCGACCTTGCGAGCTATGTTTTTCTTCTTTTCAATTTTCTTTTCATTTCCTTTTTGACTTTCTCTTTTTTTGCATTTTTTCTTCTCTCTTTTTTTTTTTGTTCTTCTCTTTTTCTTTTCTTCTTTTTTTTTTTTTCTTTTCTTCTTTTTTTTTCATTTTTTTTCTTTGCTCTAACTTTTGCCTGGGCCGCCCTTCCGGGTTTTCGGTCCAGCGAGCCTCTCAAAGGGTAAAAGTGTAGCAAGCCCATGCCAAATGGTTTTGAGATTGAAGCCTCTCTGTGTCCAGGAGAACGACTACTGCGTTGATTTGCAGAAAAGTCCATCACGGTTGCTTTACGAGCCTCGCCGGGTGGGATCTGATCTCCTTGGTTTGACTTTGATGCCTCTTGCTCGAGGGTTGCCTCAAAACGGGCCACACAGGCGTTTCATGGCACTGTTGAATGTTTTGAACAAATTCCAGTTTGCAACAGATAAATTGAATCTTGAGGCTGAGAGCGATCCCGGGCTGCACAATCTCAAGAGCGATTCCACACAGGTCTTCGCAAGACTGCACAAAATATTTTGTTTTTGAAAGTTTTTACGAAAGCGACAAATCGCTCGCGCTGAAGACAGTGTGGAACCAGTCTGGATCGGACCAGGGTCCTTCTCAGTACTCACGCCGACAAGCATGATTTCATTCATTAAAAGCTTAGCATGCGTTCCATTTTCTCAAAATGATCAAATTTTTTACAAAACCCGAGGAATTCCTTCCCCTTCGTTTTCATCACCACAGTGTTCGAAAAGGGGTTTTATGAAAAGCTTAGGTCATCATAACGATGTTCAAGGCACAAGAGAGCAGGCGGTACGTACTGTCGCTCCATTCACACCTTTTGGCACGGCTAACTCAAATAGCAACAAATACGGCACATGATGGCCACGGCCGTTTCATTCAGATTTGCTGGCATAACTGGCTCCTCGGCAAGAACAGACTCGAAAAGCAAAAACAACCATTTATAAGACAAAATGGTGTTTGAGGCAACAACCCCGAAATCACCTGGTATTCTATACAAGAGGGACTGACTCATTACAATTAGACAGACCCTTAAGCAAAAGGACTGTCTCAAAACAATGAGACAGGCTCAAGACAAAACAGAGGACTGACTCGACACCCAAGTCAGAATTTACAGAAATTAATAGATGCCCAAAAATGCGTGCCAAACGCCACATCCAAAAATGCGCCAAGCATTGCCCACAGGCGGTTCACCTTCTGATTACATACTCGCAGTATCTGTGTCCTTAAAATCCAACAACTGGGTGGTGACGGACTTTGCTGAAGTAGGAGGGAGGATAACCTCGTTGTCAATCAAATCTTGCACCTCATGACGGAGGCAGAAGCAATTGTCAGTAGGGTGGCCTGTCTGCTGGTGGTACGCACAGTACTGAGCCGGATCATGCGTAGCAGGGAGATTCTTCGGGAGGGGCCGAGGTTCCAGGGGTTTAAGGTGTTCCCTCTCGGCAAGGATTTGAAGTGCCTTGGATAATGGCATATAAAGAGCATGGAAGACCCTGCGCCCTCGGGGCAGGTACTTTGGAGCCTGAGCACTCTTGCTAGATGCACTAGCGAATGGATCAGCGGGTGCGGCCTTGGGTTTCTGATCCTTTCCGGATGCAGGGCTGGGAGGGGGAAGAACTGTTTTGGCATGACGGGGCCTCTCCCGATTCTCTGATTGACTGGAATTGCCCTCAGGCGGAGTGGGGAAAGCATCCTCCACAGCTTTTGACATAACTGCGGATATCTGTTGCTTGTTCATTCCCTCGGCTTTCAAAGCCTCTACTGCCCACAGCAGTTGTTCGATAGGGTCGGCATCTGCCTTCATCTTGCCTTTATCTCTGGCGCGGCCTGATTCAGAACTTGGTTTGATGCGTCGTTGCCATAGCTGGAGGCCATCTCCGGTTGGCTGAGTTCAATTACAATTCATCCCAGTAGCAGGGTCTCTTGGGGTACAAAGCCTCCGGCATATGGTGCGACTGGCGGCGAAACAGACATCCCACAGGCGAGATCCGTCACGGTCCTTTGAAGATCACCTATCATCCCCATTAGTTCAAATGTAGTGGGCTCGCGAGCCTGATATAGCTGAGGGGCCCAAACTGGGTGCGCGGTCGGCGATCTGGGTGGATGCGGCATATCAACAGTAGTCTCATCGTGTAGGGTGATTCCTGGATCCAACGCGGCCGTCATGACCACGATTTCTTCTGAATTCTACGTCATGCTAAGTCCTGCCGCAGCAAGAAGAAGACACTAACTGTTCTGGATCAGCTCTCTGAATCTCTGAACTGAAACGGAAAACAAGCAGTATTTCAGCCCCAAACAGATCAAACATGGGTGTAGTCGAACAACTGCACTCTACTACTGAACACTGTTCCCTCAGAATCACTATTCAAAACTGAACTGATACCCGCCGATACAACTGATTCTCAACAACGCTGATACTGGTGCCCTCAGGCCGGATACCCAAACTTGCAAACTGA